>JBBBDQ010028468.1:0-5000 GCA_037127315.1 Ascarosepion bandense
TATATATAGAGAGAGAGAGAGAGAGAGAGAAAGACAGTGAAGTATTGTTCATAGAGCTCGACTTTATTCGGATGATAATGATGTTAAATTTTACTTTGGAAGATGAGATCTAACAAGCACATTGTCTTTAAACAACAATAAATACAGCAAAAGTACCGCTTTATCCATACATTATTGGAAATTAAAAAACAACAGTAAAAACCAAATTATTACCTGGAATATTGTAGCTAAATCCAAACATTACAATGGAAAAGGAGATAAATGTAATCTATGCATTTTAGAAAGACTTGTCATCTTCAACCATATCTCGAATCAAAACTTGCTTAATAAAAAAGTGATTTAATGACCACATGCTGTCATAGAAAAAATACTTAGTTAAATTTTTAGACCCTGAGTCATATAAATCCCTCTTTACCTTTCTTTCTTTCTTTCTTTCTTTCTTTCTTTCTTTCTTTCTTTCTTTCTCCCGCAATATTACTTTTAATAATTATGAATTAAACACCTTTTATTATTGCACCTTGCGTTTTCAATTCTTAATTCTAAATTTTACCACATAATTTTTCTTTGCATTTTTCTTTTCTTTTCTTTTATTTTTATTTTAAAAAATATTTTGCGTACATTTTTTATGTACATGTAATTTTTTTTTTAATCATTTCACCCCGAGCAAGGCAGAAATGCCACTGATGAGCGGGAGGCTGCATAACTGTAAAAAGATTAATTAGAAAAGAGTGAGGAGTACAAACTAGTTAGAAAGGAGCAATAGAAAGCTGAGAATGCAGGTGTGATGACAGATACATAGGTGGAGAGAAAAGAAAGGATATACGGGGGTGGGGAGAGAGCTAGAGTCCAGTGGTTAATAGATGAGTATTGATATTGCATTTAAATTTCTGGAAGTTGTAGCCGTCAGGAAAGCAAGAATATGGGAGCGTGTTCCATAGGCGGGAAGTGCGAGAGAAGAAGCTGCAGGAGTAGAATTGTCGTCTGCATTTGGCTAACCTGACTGTGAATGGGTGGGACCCAGTTGCCAGTTTGGTTGCACGAGTAAACACCTGTTGAGGAGGCACCAGTGATTTAAGTTCGTCCGAGCAGAAGCCATGAAAGTATTTATAGAACAGACAAAGGGAGGCCACGTTTCGACGGTGGGGAAGTGGCTGCAGTCGAGCCGCCAGAACAGTACCTATCACATTACAGACTCTCCTTTGGAGCCTGTTGAGAACACTGAGGAGAACGGCAGGGGCGCCTGACCATAAATGGCAGCAGTACTCTATGCACGGACGGATGGTTGACTTGTATATATGCAGGATGGATTCAGGCGGAAAAAACATCCTGGATCGACATAGTGAATATTTGTATATTTAAATATTTAAGATTCATGATTTAAGCTTCTTTAATTTCTCCTTGCATTTTATTATATTTTTTTATTTTAAATTTGAAATTTCTATCCACATGTTAGATGTGAGAAATGAGCTGTAATTTTGATAGATGATTTTATTATTCATTTCTCGATGTTCCCAAGTACTTTCAATAGACATCTACGGCAACATTCCTATCTAGATTCATAATATAAAAAAATAAGGATCGATAACATAACTATCCTACACCAAGAAAACAACAAAAGCAAACTACAGATCCTCGAGGCAATATGCATTAAAAAAAAACTTAAGCCGTCACTTAATAGAATCAGCTATGAATACGGTAGTAATGTTCTGAAATGTTTGTAAAAAGAACAGTTTTTTCATGCTTTAACACGTGCATGACCATGACATTACAACATAAACAATTTCATTTAGGATAATTTTCACAGTCTAATGATCACCCAGTAATTTGTCAACCGTTATATTTGAAGCAAGAAGTAAATTTACAGTAATTTTTAGCAAAACAGTTTTGCGGTTATTTTTTGTTACCACAGCTCACATCCCTGAAGATGATCTCGGAAGGAGATTGAAAGTACTTGGAAACATAGAGAAATGAATAGTAAAATTATCTGTCAAAGTTACAGTTCATTTCTTACATCTTTCAATTATAATACGCGAAAGATTATCCGTGAATATGAACGAATTTTATTTTAAGAAATAAGCAGACACAATGCTTGCAATTATTTAATCTAATATATATATATATATATATATATATATATATATATATATATATATATAGGTGCCTCCACTAATTTTTCTATACCTAAATTTAAATTGACATTTTAATAATAAATAAGTTATCTTCAAGCTTTAAAATTAGCTCTAATTGAAAGTCAAGGGATTAAATCTACTAATTCCAGTAAGCAAAATACCCTGGTGTATTTTAAACCGAAATTATATTGATCGGAATCAAAATTTTCTAAATTTTAAAAAAGATTTTTAAAATTTCAAATTTGCCGCCATTTTTCATCGATTGTAAACAGAAGCCAATTCTTGGTTTTAAAAAATCTTACAAAAATAAAATACACCTCGCTGACACATTATTTTATTCAAATTACCGAATTTAAACTTACTTTAGGATGACTTGAAACTAGAATTACTTGCTTATTGCTTGAAAAATGTTTCAAAAAGCATTCCTCAATTACGGTAGCCTTGTTATCACAGCTGTTAACAATAACTTATCAGCACCTTAGGAGCAGCCGACAACTGATGATTTAGTATCCGGCCAAAAGTATGGAAGACGAATTTGGTATAAATCTTATTCATACAAATCGTTTTTGTTTTTTTAACTATGTTAAAATTAAAAATTTAACACACTTTTCAGCAATTATCCATTATTTGATGAAATTTTAGTTAGTTTAGCTTTGTAGGCTTACGTTTGACGATGTTTTATGAAAAATAAAAATTAAAATTATGTAAAACTTTCTTTTAAAACAATTTACAATAACAGAATGAAAATAACGGCAGCGGTAACTCAATAATTTATGAAATGTTATGGTATTTATTAATTTTTATTTTTAATATCTGTTTTTCATATTATTTTAGGTATATCTACAAATTGTAAAATTCACAATTATTTTTTTTTTTTAACAAAATTAGAAAATTAGGAATTAAAATGTAAAAGTTGCTTTAAATGTTTAAGGAATGACTTTCAAAACAGGCTGTTGAATTTTATAAACGTCTTGAAGAGACTTGAATCAGAATCAAAGTGCGGTTTCTGTCGTTTTCCATGTAAGGGGAATAATCCAAAACACTTTTAAACTTCTAAACTAAATACGACCCCTAACTTGTTATGACCCCTATGGAACATAGTACTTAAATGAACATATTTATTTAAACACACAAAAAAAAATTTCAATTTTTATTAAATGTTTTATTTTTTGATAGGCAATATAATCATCAATGCTTAACTAAAAAAAAAGGACAACAGTTCTTCAAAAGATTTAAAAAATATTTTTAAAACTTTATGAATTATTATAATAATAAAAAAATGAAAACAATTCTTTTAACAAAAAAAATTTCGATTACTAATAAAGTAATCGAAATTTTTTTTTCTTCAGACTATCTATCTATCTATCTATCTATCTATCTATCTATCTATCTATCTATCTATCTATCTACCTGTTTCCCTCTGCTCACTATCTATCTATTTGTCCTTATTTTTTATTATTTATTCCAGCAATTAAAAGCTTATCAAATTAAATCATATCAGAGTTTTATTGCATTTTTTATTTTACTCTTCGGAGCAGATTTTCGGATAGCGCCGAATAATTAAAAAAAAATAGATGATTTATATTCCCCAATGAGTTCTGCGTTTAACTAATAAAAAAAATAATTTACAGAAATTAAAATTTATTAAAATTTCATGAATTTACGTGTAGTGGGGTAACAGAGTTAAAAAAAATTTTTTTCTTCAATATTTAAAAAAAATAATAATTTCAAAAATAATTTTATTCGTTTGTGAATGAGTACTGAAAGTTTCATTAAAATCCAACAGTGACTTGATTTTTGCAAAAATTCCCAAATTGATGTGTTTGTCACCGAAAAAGTGAGTTACGTAAAAAATTACGTAATCGATTGTAAAAAGTCGTAAGATTTTCTCGGATTTTCTGCAACGCTAACTCAAATCAAAACAAAATTTTCTGCCAAACTTTCGAACATGTTAAAAGGTATTAAAAAAATTTATAAAATAAATAAAAGGTACTTCGATCTTTCCTCTTAATATTATAAACATTTTGATAGAAAAAGTTCGTTTTATTAAGTTTTGAACTTTTTTAAATCATACTATTCTGGATTTTTGTGATGTAATGGAATTAGGTACCTCCACTGATTTTTCGATACCTAAATTTAAATTTTAATTTTAAAAATAAATAAGTAATCTTCAACTTTAAAATTAGCTTTAATTGAAAGCCATAAGATTAAATTTTAATTTCCGAAAGAAAAATACACTGGTATTATTTAACCCGAAATTATATTGATTTTAATCTAATTTTTTTTAAAAATCGAAATTTGCTTTTACCTCCCGAAGAAACGTACCCAGCGTTGAAACAGACATATGATTGTCGAGGACATATATTAAAAAATAATGTACATGTTCTAAAACATAATTTATAAGAAATATTCACAGCTCTATACATCATATATCGAGCACTGTTTTAAATTAATGCCTTGGACGGAAAAAATTCTTTCTTCGTTCTGTACCCTCGGATATATATATATATATATAAAGTAATAAATTTTTTTTATTTATCAAATCGAGAATTTTTTTCTACTCATCAATCCGAAAAAATAAATAATTATACTGTTAAAAAATAACGCTATTTTTAGGGGATACTCATATTTGAGTCGACGCACTATTTAATTCAAACAGTATGTTTATTTATTTTTGTCTACACGCCTGAATATACTAGAAATCCCATCAAAGATAAATATGCGTTCTTCGACTGCGCATATTTTTCGTAAATAGATAAATATGAACAAACTGAGATAGATAGATGTGATCAAAATAGAAACACATATGGATAGATATGAAGGAATTAGATAGATAGATAGATAGATAGATAGATAGATAGATAGATAGAT
>JBBBDQ010028468.1:95000-138519 GCA_037127315.1 Ascarosepion bandense
GTAGATAGAAAGTTGGAAAGGAGAGCTGAGGCTGTTAGTAACCATTTTCAGCATTAAGTAGAAGGCATTGAATGCATGTTGCTGTAGTATTCGAATGGAGTATGAAGTGTAGATTTAGTGCCGGTCATACTTTTGTCTCCTAAGGGTTGGTGGGGGTTCTTTGATCTGGAAATGAATAGAAAACATTTGCAGAATGTGGAGTTAGTAATAAAAAAGATAGAAATTTACCTGTTTTAAATGTAGATAGTCAAAGATGGCTGCTAAATTACTTGGAATGCAATGTTTACAATACTCACACAAACATCAAATCTCGTGATGCAATAATGTTTATAATATTAAATTGATAAATTCCTTTAAAACTCTGTTATATAAAAAATAATTATATAAAAAATTGTTGTTTAAAAATTGATAAAAAATTCCATCTATTTTCATTTGTTTTGCGTAAACATGATTTGATGTTTTGTGTGACATTGTAAACATTGCGTTTGTTTTTGTTTCAAAATTTACGGGGGAAAATATTTACATTTTTTGTTGACTAAATGAATTTAACATAAAAATAAAATTATTATTTTTTTTTTACTGAAATTAGAAATATAAAACTATTACGCTCTCAGTTCAGAAATGTTTGAAGAATATTTTAAAATGTAGACATTTAATTTTAGAGGAAAAAGTTACATTAATGCCACACGAATTACAGACATTTGATTTCCTGCATGAAATATTTATCGAAAAAAATATTCACATTATTTTGTTGACCAAATGAATTTTTATTTAAAAATTAATTATAAAGGATCATTCTTATTTTAATGAAAAATATTTTAGTCGCGTTTGACACGTGTAATTTGATTTCTGTGACGTAATATAGCAACTATCTTAGATCTTAGATGTTTTACGGAGCAAATGTAATCAATCGGCTCCATTGGCCAAAAAGTGCGAAAATTGCTGAACTTAAGCTCAAAAAGTATGTGTCGACCTGGCTTCCTTGTAGATATGTGTCCCTAGAAAGTTTACATGGCCTAACTTAAAAAATGTAGGCGTGCGTAAGGAACAGTCACACACAGACTCACAGATTGCCTTTCATATATATATATATATATATATGAGAGAGAGAGAGAAAGAGAAAGAAATATTTAGTGTTATAAAGTGTATCTATATGGGCTGAAGTAGTTGAGAAAAATAAAACTAAGCGTTCCCGCTTAAATCTAAGAATATTCTAAAATACATTCAAAAATCTTTTGAGGTATTCGAATGCTAGTGAGGGCGATAAACGTTATCATTGTGACATGTTTTTAAACAAAAGTGAATTATTGTTTCTATTACTTTAAAAAAGAAGCAAGTACTTTATATTTAATATTTTATGTATCGTACATAAATATGCTGGCTTGATGAAGGAGAAGTCACTGATACACGCTTGAGCGATCATGTCTCGAAAAAGACTTGACTGACTGGCTAGAAAATTTTTCCACAGTAAGTTGCCATTACTTTCTGCGTTAGATTGTTTGCCAACCAAGGCTATGGAACTCAATATTTCTTGCTATTTAACCATTAGCTGGAGGGAGAAGAGACGGATTAATACCTTTCCCAAGGATATTTGCGCGTAAGTGAATGCAACGAATTCAAAAAAGCATATCCCCTAAAAAGAATTATTTAAAAAATCTAGGATGTATATCTGTTTTGGCGAATTTATATTAATTCACTTTCGACAACTTTTCACCTTCGTAATTTGTCTTACAAAGTGCAGAATCTTTTAGATCAAAATCATATATATATATATATATATATATTCATTTGAAAACGAGTTATTATGCAACCTAGGTTTCTACCATGTAGTGTCTTCAGGCGATTTGCAATATCTGATTTTTACCGTTTTTTTTTTTAATACCGCTCACGTAACGGGGATTTTTTTTGAACGCTCACGTAACGGGGAATTTTTAAACGCGCAATTTTCAAAATTAGAAGAAATTATAACGTTTTCATCCATGGTTGTATGAACCTAACAGGTATTTTATGGTAGGGTTACACTTAGTCATAATTTCTGTTCTTTCATTCTTTATTCCTGGCACAGTCTACATATTTTGCCACCCTTGTAAGGCTTGGCTGTTTTCACTATACTCCACGTTAAGTCTGGGTTTTTTCCATATTTTAATTTCAATTTCCACATGTGAGTAGATAGACTAAACCATCGCCCGGTTCACACTCCACCCACGTCTATTGAACAGGTGTAGAGGCTCATCCCTTGTTCCCTGTTTAGGATATGGTTTCCGGTTTTCTCTTTTCCAATCTTTTCACTTTTCTTCTTTTTTTTTCTTCAATTGGAGTAGATAGACTAAACTATCGCCCGGCTTCACACTCCACCCACGTCTATTGAACAGGTGTAGAGGCTCATCCCTTGTTCCCTGTTTAGGATATGGTTTCCGGTTTTCTCTTTTCCAATCTTTTCACTTTTCTTCTTTTTTTTTCTTCAATTGGAGTAGATAGACTAAACTATCACCCGGTTCACACTCCACCCACGTCTATTGAACAGGTGTAGAGGCTCATCTCTTGTTCCCTATTTAGGATGTGGTTTCCGGCTTTCTCTCTTCTAATCTTTTCACTCTTACGTAGCCCCCTGCACATCAGTGGCGTTACCGCCTTGCTCGGGGTGATATGATTAAAAAAATGTGACTAGCAAACTTTGTACAATTTTTAAAGTTTTCTATTTAAAATATAGACCTGTGATTGAACCCTTTCGTCTTAAAAGTATCTTTGGTTGATCCCAAATATATTTTATTTTGACCATTTAAGTCATGTACTTTTGCTTCGTAAATGACTTCTTTTGTATTACAAAGTCCTTGAAGTGGGCATCTATTTTTGTCCCTGCAGTTACATTCTTTATTGATGGTCTTGTTTTGTACAATGCTATTTAAATTTCTGGCGTTTCTAAATTCATAGGACAGTTTGATTGTATTCCTATTTTAAATTTTGTTTAGTTCTGAGTTTTTGGAAAGTGTTTATCGATTTCATTTTACAAAATATTTCATATTTCTCCTATTTTGCCTTTTAGAACTCACCATATATATATATATATTGTGTGTATTTTGGCAGCATTTTTTCATTAATGCAGGTTTCATTGAATAATATAGACAAGTTTTGTCTATTAATTTTGTGTAGGATCCGTTCATACCGTCTGATATACTTGATGGTGATGTCGTTGAAAGACAACAAAAAATCACAGTAATTGTTGATTTTTTTTATCGCGTCTAAGCTTTCGGCTCACATAAGCCATTATCAAAAAGCTTAGACCCGATAAAAAAATCAACAATTATTGTGATTTTTTGTTGTCTTTTAACGACATCACCATCAAGTATATCAGACGGTATGAACGGATCCTACACAAAATTAATAGACAAAACTTGTCTATATTATTCAATGAAACCTGCATTAATATATATATATATATATATATATATATATATATATATATATATATACATGGTAGATTCTATGCTATAATATTAACTTAATTCAAAAGTATGCTTACATTTTTATGTCTGTTTTCGCAATTATAATTTCGGCCCAACGGTTTATCCTCTATATCTATAGATCTAGACATATTTATATTGAGATGGAGTTATATGTGCGCTTTGCCCTGGAGTAATGGCTTGTCTCACAAATCATGCGGACTAAGTTCTATCCACGCTAGGTTGTCCCATATCTGTTGGCATCTTTGCTAAAACTAAGCTCCTTGATAAATATCTACATGTGATCTTTACTTATTTATCGTTCTATGATTTATGCCTATTTTTTTCATTTTTATTCATTTCTGCCCATCTTGTTTATATATAAAGCGGATGTGCTTTGTGGTGCATTAGATATCGACTCGGAACGAGAAATCGGGCAGCCGAGTTCAAATTCCAGTTGAATTCGTTGCATTCACTTACGCGCAAATACTCTTGGGAATGGTATTAATCCGTTTCTTCCCTCCAGGAAGGATGTGCGTTGTGGTACAGTGGATATCGGCTCGGAACGAGAAACCGGGGAGCCGAGTTCGAATTCCAGTGGAATCCATTGTATTCACTTACGCGCAAATACCCTTGGGAAAGGTATTAATCCGTCTATTCCTTCCAGTTATGGGTTAAATTAAATAACAGGACAGATTGGGTTCTATAGCCTTGATCGGCAACCAGTCTACCGCAGAAAGCAATGGCAACCTACTGCGGGATAATCTTCTACCCAGTCAGTCATGTCTCTTTCGAGACATGATCGCCCAAGCGTGTATCCCGTATGGCACTTAACTGACTGACTTCCCTCCAGTTATGGGTTAAATAATAGGACAGATTGGGTTCTGTAGCCTTTGCTGGCTGCCAGTCTATCGCAGAAAGCGATGGCAACCTACTGCGGGATAATCTTCTGCCAGGTCAGTCATGTCTCTTTCGAGACATGATCGCCTAAAGCGTTTATCATGTGTGGCACTTAACTGACCGTCTATTTAAACTTTAACTATCAATTCTTTTGTGTCTTCACTTGGTTTTCTTCCACCTTCATCTTTTTTTTCTTACTATCAGTTTTTGTTTCCTTTTTGTTTTCTTTTTCCTCAACATTGTAAACTTATTTTTTTTCTTCCTTGTTTTCTTTCTTTCTTTCTACAGGCTTTTTCTTTTTTTTTCTTTTTTTACATCATTCCACTTTATTCCGTTCATTTTTTTTTTCTACTTTTAGATTATTTGTATCTTCTTTTTTATGTTTATTTCCCTTTGATTTTTATTTATTTTTAAGCGCTTATTTTCTCTTTCTTCGTTCTCGCTTCCATTTTGTCTTTGCTTCTACATTGTAAACTCTTTTTTCTTTCGTTCGTTAGGCAGTACCTTTTTATTGCTTAATTTCCATTTCCTTCCTTCATTCTTCCGCTCTTTCTTTCTTTCTTCAATCTTTTTCTTTCTTGTTTTTTTTACCTCATTCTGATTTATTTCATACTTTCTTTCAATATCTTTTCTTCTTTCATTCTTTCATTCTTTCTTTTTGTAACTATTTTTAGAATATTTGTATATATTTTCCTTTATTTTGCTTTTTATTTTATTCTTATTCATTTTTTAAGCACTTATTTTCTCTTTCTTCGTTCTAGCTATCATTTTCTCTTCGGTCGGACATTGTAAACTTTCTTTCTTTCTTTCTTTCTTTCTTTCTTTCTTCAAGCTTTCCTTTCCTTTTCTTGTTTGATTTCGATATCCTACATTCTTTCTTTCTTTCTTTCTTTATTTCTTCAAGCTTTCACTTCTTTTTTTTACCTCATTCCGATTTCTTTCCTTCATTCTTCTATTCTTTCTTTCTTTTTCTTTCTTTTTTTCTTTCTTTTCTTCTTTCTATTTTTGGATTATTTGTATGTTCTTTCTCTTTGTGCTTTTTTTCCTTTCATATTTATTCATTTTAAGCGCTTTTTTCTCTTTCTTCATTCTAGTTTTCGTTTTCTCTCTGCTCCAACATTGTCAACTCTTTCTTTCTTTCTTTCTTTCTTTCTTTCTTTCAATCTGCTTTCTCTTCTCTTTCTTGCTTTATTTCTATATCCTTCATTCATCTTTTCAGTCTTTTTTTCTTCCTTTCTTTCTTCATGCTTTTTCTTTTTCTTTTTACCTCCTTCCGATTTCTTTCATTCATTTTTCCATTCTTTCTTTCTATTTTTAAACTATTTGTATATTCTTTCTTTTTATTTTACTTTCCTTTATACGTTTCATTTCTTAAGCTCTTATTTTCTCTTTCGTCATTCTAGCTTCGATTTTGACTTTGCTCCGAAATTGTAAAATTATTCTTTTTTCTTTCTTTCTTTTTTCTTTCTCTCTTTCTTTCTTTATGCTTTTCTTTCTCTTTCTTGCCTTAATTAGATTTCCTTCATTCACTCTTTCACTTTTTGTTCAGTTCTTTCTTTCCTTATTTTTCTTTCTATTTTCAGATTATTTGTATAATTTTTCTCTTTATTTTCATTTTCTCTTTTAGTTTCATTTATTTTTTAAGCGCTTTTTCTTTTTCTTCATTCTTGTTTCCATTTTCACTTCGACCTAACATTGTAAGCCTAAAATCTTTCTTTATTTCTTTTCTTTCTCTTTCCTTCTTTTTTCGGGCTTTTTCTTTTTTTCCTTACCTGATTTCGTTTCCCTTAATTCATTCTTCTACCTTTTCTTACCTTCTTTTTTTCTTTTTCTTTTTCTTTTTCTTTTTCGATCATTTGTATATTCTTTCACTCTCTTTTCCTCACCCGCCCGACTTTCAGGGCTCATCTCTTCTCTCTTTATTCTTGCCTCCATTTTCTTTTAGATCATTTTGTTTTTTTCTTTTTTAGTCAATCATTTATTCATTTCTCTTTCATTTCATATTAAGCTTTTTTTTAAACATCCTTTCTTCTATCGTATCTTCTATTCCTTGAACTCCCAAGACCCTATTTAAAAAAAATAATGAATGTTTCTTTTTATTTATTTTTATTTCATTTTCTTTTAATATTTTTCTAAAGACGAAACACGAAAAAAAAAAAATGAAACCAACATTGAATTCCTCGTTTATTTAATCTTTTAGGTGCCTCTCTAACGTGAAGACAACGAGGACAACCAATCAAAATATTCTGATTATTCATTGCATAATCAGATCGCTGCCTATACGTTTCTCTTTTTTTCCTCAGCACCGTAAAACATGGCAAATTAATCCCCAAACGTGACAAAGTTCTCCTGTTGCGTTTTGATAGATTGCCCTCAAAAGGCGAATGCATTAAGGAAGAGGATGGGTTCACTGGTTTGAGCCGAGAACAGGTGACTCAAAAAGTAAGGTTTTGTGTTACAAAGTCGCTGAGGATCTCTCATTAGGATTAAAATAAAATAAATAAATAAATAAAACAAGAATTTCATACACACAAAAAAAAAACGACATTCAGAAAATAATTTAAACCTCTCCATACCTCTGGAGCTGATTTTTTCTTTAAATTAAATTTCTAAATGTCAGGTCGGCTTTCTAAGATTCTATAATAATGGATTGAAAGTGTTGAGGAAGCAGGCATGGTTGAGAAGAATTGCTCAACTTCACAACAACAACAAATAAAAGAACGTGACAAAATAAGACGAAACAACACAATGTAATGCAAGGCAAAGCAGCTAAGACAGTAACAAATTTAAAGTTCACAATATAGAAACAGTGTTCACACACAAAAGAGATACAGTCAAATGGTTATACCCATCTGACTTGAAGGCAAGAAAGAAAAATGTGTGGATAAAGCCGAGAATTGTTCATTTTTATTGCTAAGGAAGAAATCTTAGCCATGAATCGACGGAATCTAAACTTATTTATAAATAGAACTTTGTGTGTGTATATATGTGTGCATGTCCGTTACCTATAGACTCCGAAACGGCTGAACCGATTTTCTTGAAAATTTACACAGTTGTACGATAAGCGTCTGCGAGTGTTCTTAGCTAAATTTTGTGTCGAGCTACCCCCGATAAATATCGATAATCGAAAAAATCGGGTTATAGAAGGAGTGGTCCGATTTTAATGAAATTTGATACACTCATAGACAAAGACATAAGAATCGATATTCAGAAGTTTCAAGGTTGCAGTTCTTACAATAGTGCAGAAAATCGATTATATATATATATATATATATATATATATATATATATATATATATATATATATAAAAGGCAAGATGTTTGTGCGTGTCTGTTTATCTGCCTGTATGTCTGTATTTTTTCAGCCCTTTTATTTTAGTTTTTGCTTCGGGTTTGGCTCTAAGTAGGATTAGTTTTAAAGCTTTGATGGATTAGTTTTAAAGCTTTCATTACACCCGAGCAACGCCGGACTATACTGCTAGTTTGTCTATAAATATGGGGAGAGGTGATTTTTAGCAGTCATTTCCCGAAATTGACAGTAACAGGCAATAAAAATGATGGATAGCCTCTTAACTAAAATCTTAATCTCAAAGATGGATGTTTAAACATACTTTTTTTTAAACAAGATGATCCTTCCCACTTAGAATGTTTGTGAAACCAAAACTTTTCTCGATATTACCAGTCCTACAGTGCTCCGTGTTGTACTGAGCTAGGCTTATTAACTACTTGGTCTAACAAAAGTCAGTTATTCCGAATTGGTTGAATGTTGCCATTATAGATTTTATCATCATGTTATAAAACGAAACGTAAGTTATCCATATAAATAAAAGTGAAGATGTGTGTGTGTGTGTGTGTGTGTGTGTGTGTGTGTGTGTGTGTGTGTGTATCCGTGTGTGTCTATCCTTACTGATTTCTACTAACATACACTTCCACATTTTTCATCCGATTTGTTTCAAAACTTACACACCCCTTGCAAATTTATTATTCCATACAACAAAGAAAAAGAAACTGCGCGTGGCAGTTAAATCTTTGTTGTAAGTTCTTATTTTCAAATATTTTTTTTGTTGAAGATAAGTTCAGCGCAGTAACTTTTACTTATAGAATAACTCTTTCAAAAAATAGCAGAGTTATCTCCCGTATTTAATGCCTGCAGATGTGTGTCGTATGAAACAAAATAAAAGTAGATTTATACTCTCTCCATACTGTGCAACGCCGGGTACTTACTGCTAGTGTTCAAATAGTTTCTTTATATGAACTTCTTACCACTGAAACTTTTTTTTCTATTTCTTGCTTACCTGACACCCCCCGATCTCAATGCAACGTCAATCGCCATCTTATGTCTCCTGAATCCTGTTTGTTTACTATTTTTCCTCCTCGGCAAAATTATTCTTATTCTGTTTAAATCTCAGGATGTATATAGATATATAACTTTGCAGAAAATTAATGAATTTACTTTTAATCTGACATTTTATTATTTCAAACGTTATTTTTAGTGGATACCCATGTTTAAAACAGCGTTTCTTTCAAACAATTTGCATTACGTCCAAAAGAAATCTTACAGACCGTCTATTTCAAATACGAGTATCCACAAAGAAATAGCATTTTATGTAATATATATATATATATATATATATATATATATATATATATATATATATGCGCATCGTTCAATGAATTAGAACACTCTCAGATATTGGGCGTGTATAATGATAATATACGCGCTAAAAATGTCTGCCTTCTTCTACCGAGCGCCCATAACTCAGAGGTAGAATTGCCGACTGACGACAATTCGGTCGGCTTTCAATCCTGGGTAAAAAGCAATCGGCTGTCTAACCGTACTGATGAGTTGTGATTCAGCGAAACAGACCTGTCTGCGGATGACTATATATATATATATATTGCTGTCATATATGATCAGGCGCCCCCGCCGTTCATCTCAGTGTTCTCGATAGGCTCCAAAAGAGGATCTGTAATGTGATAGGTACCGACTTGGCGGCTCGACTTAAGCCACTTCTCACCGGCGGGATGTGGATTCTCTCTGTCTGTTCTATAAATATTTTCATGGCTTCTGCTCTGACGAACTTAAGTTACTGGTACCCCTGCCACATGAGTTTACTCGGGCAACCAGACAGGCAACTTGGTCCCACTCATTCACAGATCAACCAAATGCAGCCGACAATTCTATTCCAGCAGCTTCTTTTCTTGCACTTCCCGCCTGTGGAACTCCCTTCCATATTCTTGCTTTCCTGACGGCTACAACCCACAGGAATTTAAATGTAATGTCAATACTCATCTCTTATCCACTTGACTCCAGTTCTTTCTGCATCACCCTGTATATCTTTTCCTTTCTCTCTACCTTTGCAACTGTCATCACACCTGTATTTCCATCCTTCTCTTTCCCTTTCTCTGACACCGCCTGTAACTGGTCCGTCTTTCTCTTTACTTTCGTCCTATCTAATCTTTTATTCTTATGTAGCCCCCTGCGCATCAGTGGCGTTACCGCCTTGCTTGGGATGATACGATTAAAAAAATATGGAAACAAAAGAACTGTAAAAAAGATGTAGTTGTAGAATAGAGAATGTGAATGCTTCTGTGATCTGACACTAAGGTTTCAAGTATAGGTTAACATCAACCACCCACGTTACATACGACGAACAAGTGAATACTAAGTGTGACAGTTGTAATCGCAAGGACGGGGTGTGGCCATGTCGCAAAATGACATATGTAAGGACAGAGATGATGCTTACAGTGACGATGATCATAAGGACGATGACGTCGTTCGTAATGACGAGAGTGACTCAGACTTAATGTCCGACACTTCGAATGCTATCGCCATGTTTTGCACTCTCCTCCTGTTGCGACTGCTGCAAAACTGTCAGTCGTACGCACACCGACAACATGACCACAGAGTTGCTTCCCTCACGAGCATTTCGCTCTCTGTCACGACCCAAGCGCCCCAGCTCAGAAGGATAATAACGTGCAGTCTCAGTCATATGGAAAATGAAAGTAAACTAAACAATGGCTATATACATTGTGTGTCGTGGCTTCTCGCAGGATTTATTACAGCCAAATACGTGAATTTGCTCTGGCACACACACACACACACACACACACACACACACACACACACACACACATACACACACACACACATACACACATACACACACATACACACATACACATAGGCGCAAAGACACACGCGCATTCCCGCATCTTACAACACGCACAATGCAAACATACACTTACACCTTACGCACACACGCACGCACATATACACAGATGCACACACAGATACATACATGCGTGTTTGTATATGTGTGTAGGCGTTTGTTTGGTTGGTTTTTGCATATGTGTAATGTATTTCGTGTATGTCTGTGTGTGCATCTGTGTATATGTGCTTCTGTTTATGTGTGTGTGTGTGTGCGTGTGTGTGTGTGTGTCTGTGCAGGCGCATATGTGTATGCTGCGCGTTGAATTCATGCGTTGTGTGCACGTGTGTCAAAGGTATTGATTGATTTGATATTGTGTCGTTATTATAAATACATCCCCACTTTCTAAATCGATTAATAAAATCAATAGTTTTATATCCTGACCAGTGTCGTGGCATAAGAAAAGTCCAAATAATGCTAATGTCCAAAACCATTTTAAAAAAATTAATTAATTAATTAAAACTACACTGTTCCACGAGTAAAAAAAATTCTTCCTTATTTTTACTAGTGGACCAGTCTATTTAAGTAGTACGAAACATTTTTTTACGATTGGACTAGTTTTTTTAAGTAGTTGATTTTTTAAGCGCCGCTTAGATGTGGCACAAGGCCGAAAGTATGGGGTACCCAGTGAGGAACCAACTTACAACTCAGTTGTAATAAGTGATTTTTAAGTGCCGCTTAGATGTGGCACAAGGCCGAAAGTATGGGGTACCCAGTGAGGAACCAACTTACAACTCAGTTGTAATAAGTGATTTTTAAGCGCCGCTTAGATGTGGCACAAGGCCGAAAGTATGTGTTGTGGAGTAGTTTTCGCACTGAAGGTTATAATCGGTCTACGTCGATTGCTAATCGACTTAACGCACCCAAAATGTTAGGAACTTGGTAATCTTCTACTGAAAGCTGACTCCTTAGTCTTCGGCTAATATCAACTGCCTAGTAGTTCTACTGAATTCCAATAGAACTCTCTAGAACTCTCTAGAACTTCTAAGAACTCCTATGAACTTCCCAAGAACTTCTCTAGTGAACTTCCTGTTAACTCTTATTAATATAGGAGGGAGAGTCCATTATCTGAGGAATAGGTGTGTTTCACCATACCAGTATGGGACACCCATTGAGGATCGATCTCACTACTCTGTTGTAACTGGTTCTAGCGAGATAAGTTTGCTAACCATTACACTCTGCCGAGGTGCCCCCGGTCTTTTTAAGTAGTGGCATATTTTTCCCCTTTTCTTTACTAGCAGTATAGTCCAGCGTTGCTCGGGTGTAATAAAAGCTTTAAAACTAATCCATGGTCCTGGAGCTCAGACTCAGCCTAAAGAATATTTGTGTGAAGTTTGGTGGGAATCGAATAAAAATTGTAGATTTGTATAAAGGACATACACACACACACACACACACACACACACACACACACACACACACACACACACACACACACACACATCTTGCCTTTTATATATATATATATATCGATTTTCTGCACTATTGTAAGGACTACAACCTTGAAACATCTGAATATCGTTTCTTATGTCTTTGTCTATGAGTGTATCAAATTTGATTAAAATCGGACCACTCCTTCTATAACCCGATTTTTTCGGTTATCGATTTTCGATATTTATCGGGGTACCTCGACACAAAACTTAGCTAAGAACACTCGCAGTCGCTTATAGTACAACTGTGTCAATTTTCAAGAAAATCGGTTCAGCCGTTTCGGAGTCTATAGGTAACGGATACACAGACACACAGGCACACAGATACACAGACAAAGTTCCATTTATAAATAAGTTTAGACAGATTTTCTTTATTTATTTCTTTACGAGTGGCCCAGTCTATTTAAGAAGGTGCCTCATTCATAATTCTCCGATTCGATATTATTATCCGGTTTAATTAGGCTTCCATTTTGAGTTGCTGATGTAAATGGTCTTCTCCGATGAGGTCATCCGACGTTTTCCTAAAATCCTTCATTGGATTGTTATTTATTATTGCAGTGATTCATGGGGGAGCATCGATGAAATATCATTGATAAATCAATTTCTCATTTCCTCTATGTTTCTTCATCTCGTAACCTTGTCTTACTCTCTCATTTCACCCACTTCGCGTCACGGTGAGGCCGCTGTGCGTTTTAAGAGAACAAGATGAGTGGTTCCCAAAACTGTGCCCGACTCCACGCGATGTGCCCAGGGATTAAATGACTTGCATGGCGAAAAGAACAAAATTATATGAGAAAACCTGAAGGAAAAAAAATAACTGATATATATATATATATATATATATGATTTGCTTGAACATTATTTTTGATCGATACTCGTATTTTTTTTTTAATCATATCACCCCGAGCAAGGCGATAAAGCCACTGATGTGCAGGGAACTACATAAGAGTCTGCAGCTTCTTCTCTCGCACTTCCCGCCTGTGGAACTCGCTCCCGTATTCTTGCTTTCCTGACGGCTACAACCTCCAGAAATTTAAATGCAAAGTCAATACTCATCTACTAACCACTGGACTCTAGCTCTCTCCCCACCCTTGTATAACCTTCCCTTTCTCTCCACCTATGTATCTGTCATCGCACCTGCTTTCTCAGCTTTCTATTGTTCCTTTCTAACTAGTTTGTACTCCTCACTCTTTTCTAATTAATCTTTTTACATTTATGTAGCCCCCTGCACATCAGTGGCGTTTCCGCCTTGGTCGGGGTGAAATGATTAAACAAAAAAAAAAAAAAAAAAACATTTGATAGAAGAGAGTGAAGAGAAGGACGAACCAATTAGAAAGGAGCAAGAGAAGGAAGGGAATACAGGTGTGATGACAGTTGCAGAGGTGGAGAGAAAGGAAAGGATATACAGGGTGGTGAAGAAAGAACTAGGGTCAAGTGGTTAAGAGATGAGTATTGACCTTGCATTTAAAGACCTGAAGGTTGTTTTTTAAGTAGATATTCTGTTTATAATCTGTTGTGGAGTAGTTTTCGCACTGAAGGCTATAATCGTGCTATGTCGGTTGCTAATCGACTTAACGTACCCAATATTTTAGGAACTTGGTAATCTTCTACTAAAAGCTGACTCCTTAGTATTCAGCTAACTGCCGACTAATATCAACTGCCTAGTAGTTTTGAACTCCAATAGAAGTCTAAAGAACTCTTATGAACTTCCTGTTAACTCTTATCAATATAGGAGGGAGAGTCCATTATCTGAGAAAGAGGTGAGGTTTCCCCATAACATAATCAAACAGCGTTATATATTTATTTCTACCGGCCTGATTATTTACGATAAATTTTTATTACGAAAATGCGTGTCATTCATCAGGATTCGAACCTGCGACCCCTATTCACATAGGGGAAGCTATCATGTGATCTGGCGCGTCTTAGACCATTCTACCACGAAACGAAGTCAACTAAAGGAAGCCTAACACAATTTTCGAATTCATCGTTATAACCATCTCTGCTCTGAAATGTATCCTCATGTCAACAAATGTGAGCATGTTACGGAAATTAACGAAGATTAACGAAACTTGGTTATAAACTGATCGTAAGTGCTTGCCCGAAAAATACCTGGATCAACGATTACTTTATGATGACTACAGAACACAACGACCGAAACGTTGTAATAACAAAATAGACGACGACAGCAGTTATGATAACTGCTCACTCTAGAAATTCAGACAAGTAAATATTCACTGCGTTGTGGTGCAATGGATATCGACTCGAACGACAAATCAGGGAGCCGAGTTCGAATTCCAATTGAATTCGCTGCATTCACTTACGCACAAATACCCTTGGGAAAGGTATCAATCCGTCTCTTCCATCCAGTTATGGGTTAAATAATAGGACAGATTAGGTTCTATAGCCCTAGCTGGCGACCAGTCTACCGCAGAAAGCAATGGCAAACCTACTGTGGGATAATATTCTTCCCAGACAGTCATGTCTCTTTCGAAACATGATCGCCCAAAGCGTGTATCACGTATGGCACTTAACTGACTGACTGATTGAATTATTCACTAATAAAAGCAATTTTTGTAGTTCGTCAGAAAAGAACGATTTCCCTTGACGCCAGCATAAATCAATCTATCTTATATTTCCACGTATAAGGTGACCTATAGATTCTAGGGACCCAGAAGCTAGGGAAATTTTCGCGATTTTTATTACTTAAATTCTTCGGAATGTTGTCCTCATATTTATTGCCATGTTTACGACGTTTGGACCATTGTATGATTCAGCCGAAACGTCGTAATGGCAATAAAGATGAGGACAGCGGTCCGAAAAGCGTATAAAACGTATATACTACCTCATCTCAGAAGTATAGACAAATTCATTTCATGATTTTATTTGATATCTGTAGTATAAGACGACCGATTGGGATCCATATGACGAAACTGTAAAAGCCGATGTGCATGATGAACTCTTTACATCAGATGATGATGATCTTAGTATTTTTAAGGGTTTTAATTACGCACAAATACCCTTGGGAAATCCGTCTCTTCCCTTCAGTTATGGGTTAAATAATAGGACAGATTGGGTTCTATAACCTTGGCTGGCAACCAGTCTACCGCAGAAAGCAATGGCAACCTACTGCGGGATAACTTTCTGAACAGTCAGTCATGTCTCTTTCGAGACATGATCGCCCAAAGCGTGTATCACGTATGGTGCTTAACTGACTGACTGAATTATTCACTAATAAAAGCAATTTTTGTAGTTCGTCATAAAAGAACGATTTCCTTTGACCCAGAAGCTACCATATATTTCTACGTATAAAGTGACCTAGAGTCACATTTTTTTTATTCTGAAATAAGATTTTATGAGATCCTAAATGTTTTATTGCTTCACACCGCAAAAAATACTTTATAATGTTTGAGTTTGAGTTTTGTTTAATGGTATATCAACCTCTGTGGGTTATTTAATGCCAAAAAGTGGGGTTTTAAGGTATGTTTTTAATGTTCGGTTATAGTGAGAAGGTTGATTTAGTCAGATTTTAATTTAAAAATTTTTAATTTTTTTTTTTTTAGAAAACTGAAAATATCTTCTAGTTTTGTATTCAAACATGTTTTGCGGAGAATTTTTTTTTCTTCAAAAATGTGTGATGGTAATAATTTTTTTCTTCAAAAGTCTATTTTTATGTATATATTCCTATAAAAGTCTATTTTTATACTTTCATACTGTTTTGACCCCTATTTGAGGAGTCAACTATTTGCCTATAGCTGGGACCCTAACAGGTGTTACCACTACGGGTCAAATTGGACCTGAGAACAACAGCAATTAAGAGGTGGTTCCATTCTCCTCACAACTTCCCAATGCTGCTGGATGCAGTTTACTGTCATGCCCAGGACCCTCTATAATGTATGTTACTGAAAAATAAGGTTTGCATATTATACTAAACGTTGTTATTTAACACCATAATGATAATGAATTTTAATTAGAAATATGGATTGTATGCTATCCTAAATGTTTTTTTTTTTTATGAGCGTTTCACCCCGAGCAAGGCATGTCACTGCCACTACTGAGCAGGGGGCTACATAGAGTGGAGAAAGGATGACTAAATATAGGAAATGTCAGAGGGTGGGTGATAGGCGGGTAAGGATACCGAGAATGAGGGTTGAGTAGATGAGAGTGTTCTGAGAATAATTGGGAGTTAGTGTGATAGGAGGTGTCTGGAGATTGTAGCTGTCGGGAAAGCAGACTTGTGGAATTTCCTTCCACGGGCGGGAAAAAGAAGCTGTTGGAGTAGAATTTACGGTTATATCTTATCTGTTTAACTGTAAAAGGCTGGGACCTAGTTGCTAATCTAGTATCTCGTGTAAATTCGTGCTTAGACGGCACCAGTGATCTAAGTTCATCGGAGCAGAAGCCATGAAAGTACTTGTAGAAGAGGCACAGGGAAGCCACATCACGTTGGTGAGAGAGTGGTTGCAGCAGGTCTGCCAAGTCAGTATCAAGCACGTTACAGATCCTCCTTTGTATTTTGTCAAGAAGCCCAAGGAGAGCAGCAGGGGCACCCGACCAGATATGGCAGCAGTATTCAATACACGGGCGGATGGTAGATTTGTATATGTGCAGGATAGATTCAGGTCGGAAAAACTTCCGGGCCCTGCACAGAGACGACTTTCATAGCGGCAGATTTGGCAATGGATTCAATATAGTCATTCCATTTGAGGTCCGCCGAAAGTGTAAGGCCAAGGAGACGTAGTGTTTTACTCTCTGAGAGGCAAGCCTGTCCCATGCTAATGCGAGAGGTAGATGCGATTATCTATGGTGGTTAGTTGATAACAGCTTCGTTTTAGAAGCATTGAAATTTACTAGCCATTTCCTACCCCAGGCCACTACGGATTGGAGGTCCTTTTCAAGCTCGGCAGCGAGGTTCGCTTTGTCGCCTACACCTGGTTTTTGATCGAGGCGAAAGTAGATTGTTGTGTCATCGGTGTACATGCCTACTTGGGATCTAATGGCGTCGAGGAGATCATTAATGTACATCAGAATTTTAGCACTAATAATGATTGGTGTGGATGGAGACATAGCTCTAAAAATCAGAAAGGGAAGATTTGTTTAGTTGTTACTCGTGCATATTGCTCAGCGGAACTTTTGCAAATTGTCGTGTAATTGTCTCTTGAATATTACATTTTAAAAGTTTAAATCAAGAAGTAAAGGCAGTCTTATTAGATTTATGACTGTAGTACAGCATTATAATGTGAATTGTTTCTAGAAATATTTACATAGGTAGTTGCCATACCGAGATAGTTGTTAACCTACTACGATCAATGGCGGATGCATACTAGCCCAGGGGTCGGCAACCTACTGCACGCTTGCCACATGTGGCACGCCAAGCAATTAACAATGGCACGATTTGTTGAACTAAGGAAGTCTCTGGAAGAAGAAAATTTAGAAAACTCTGCTGCTATTCTTGTTTTTGCTCTTCTTTCGGCTTTTGGCTCAACTTGTTCCTGTGAGCAAATTTTCTCTCGCATGAAAGCAGTGTTAATTCCACAACGAAGTCAAAGTAACAAAATACGTTGCCGATAATGACGATTTTTAGGGTAATATTTAAGATTTAATTTTTGCCATATACGTGGAAATATACAGTATATCTTCCATATATAGAATTATTATTTTCTACATTATAAATACAACCTGACAAAACGCGAAATAATTTATTTTATTTTATTTTATTTTTTATTTTTCCTCTCTCTCTCTCTCTCTTTCTCTCTCTCTCTTTCTTTCTTTCTTTCTCTCTCTTCACATTTTGAAGTTTACTTCCCCCTCTCTCTTCTCTTTTTCTCTCTCTCTTCCTACTCTTTCTCTCTCTCTCTCTCTCTCTCTCTCTCTTCCCACTCTTTTTCTCTCTCTCTTCCCACTCTTTTTTTTCTCTTTCTTCCTACTCTTTTTTCTGTTTCTCTCTCTCTCTTTAATCTCTCTTTCTCTTTATATGTATTTCATCTCTCTTTCTTTCATCTCTCTCTCTTTCCACACTCGCTTTCTATCTTTCATATCTCTATCTTTCGTTTCTCTCTCTCTTTCGTATCTTTCTCATCACTCTCTCTCTCTCTCTCTTTCATTTCTCTCTTTATCTTTTATTTTTTCCTCATCTCTCCCTCTCACCACCCTATTTCTATCTTTCATTTTTATCTCTCTTTCTCTCTCTCTCTTTCAACCCTCTCTCTCTCTTTCTCTCTCTATTTCATCTTTCTTTCACTATCTTTCATCGCTTTATATTTTTCCTCTCTCGTCTCTCTCTCTCTTTATCTATCTATCTATATTTTCTCTCTCACTCTCATCTCTCAATGCGTTTTTATGCATGCATATTCCGATTTATCTAGAAAGTCTGTCTCATATGCCCACAACCATAGACCTGAACACGCACACACACACGCGCGCGCGGCACACATGCGCATACACTTACACAACACAGAGATGCTCACAATGTAACGCGTCCTGACACACACTTGAAAGCTGATCAAAATCAGCAAATAATTTGATCAAAATTCAATCCCACAAGAGAAACGAGTAACCTTTTGATCGATATTATATTATTCACACCACTTTGAATTTTTGGATCTTTAAAAATTCGATGATAAAGATTTGTCTGTATGTGTGAGCGCATGCGCGATAGAGTTTTTCTTCCTTGTAACATTGACATGGAATCCACCAGTAAAAACGACAGTCATGTCGAAAGAGACATGACCAACTGGGCAGAAAATTTTCCCGCAGTAGGTTGCATTTACTTTCTGTGTAGACTTGTTGCCAACCAAGGATATAGAACCATATTTTTCCTCAATATGTGCCCTAGAAATTTCAACTGTCACTTCCTGATGTTAAGTATCAGTCAGTGAGGTGCCATATGTGATACATGCTTGGGCGATCATGTCTCTTCCGAGACATGATTGACTGGGCAGAAGATTATCCTGCAGTAGGTTGCCATTGCTTTCTGCCGTAGATTGGTTGCTAGCCAAGACTATAGAACCTAATCTTTCCTGTTATTTAACTGGAGGGAAGAGACAGATTAATACCATTCCCAAGGCTATTTGCGCGTAAGTGAATGCAACTGAGATTCGAACTCGGCTCCCCGATTTGTCGTTCCGAGCCGATAACCAATGCACCACAACGTACATCCGATGTTAAGTAAAAGTTTCCATTTTGTCTTCATTTTTCTAAACCTACGTCGTTGTTGACATATTCGGTTAATGGTGTCCTCCGCATCTCCCTGTATAACCACATTTCGGTTGCTTCAAGTCTCTTCTTCATCTTTGAGTAGATTGTCTCATTGCTATATAAGAGGACAGATATCATGTATCAAAGGGGTAAAGAAGTCAGACGGTTAAGTGCCATACGTGATACACGCTTGGGCGATCATGTCTTGAAAGAGACATGACTGACTGTGCAGAAGATTATCCCGCAGTAGATTGCCATTGCTTTCTGCGTTAGACTGGTTGCCAACCAAGGCTATAGAACCCAGTCTGTACTGTTATTAACCCATAACTGGAAGGATTAGACGGATTAATACCTTTCCCAAGGGTATTTGCGCGTAAGTGAATGCAATGAATTCGGCTGGAATTCGAACTCGGCTCCCCGACTTCTAGTTCCGAGCCGATATCCAATGCACCACAACGCACATCCGACTAAAACTGAATCCCAGCTTCTCTATTTTTTCCTTCATCCTTTCTTGTTTTTCTTCGGCTTCTCCTAGTCACGTCCTCTTTCATTTTTTTCCCTTTATTTCGCCTTTCTCAAGTCTGTTATCGTGTAGAAATTAATAGATAGGCAGTTGACAGATGTATGGTGTTCTACTTGCCATACAGCCGTCAACTGCTTATCGTAGGCCATAGGTCGGCAACCTTTTGGAGAGAACGGACCGGACAGCTGTGCAGTGTCTTAGAGTAGGCCCATGATATCAAGTGTACTATAATAAATTGTCTCGGCTTCAGACCGCTCCATCCACAGTCCTGCCTTGGTCTGAAAGTTAAAAAAAAAAAAACACACACAACGAAGTTAATGCTACATTATTTAAACAAGCTTCTTTATTTTACTTTTTTTTTCTTTTTTTTTTTCTTTTTTTTTTCTTTTTTTTTTAATCATATCACCCCGAGCAAGGCGGTAACGCCACTAATGAGCAGGGGGCTACGTAATAATGAAAAGATTGGAAAAGAGAAAGCCGGAAACCACATCCTAAACAGGAAACAAGGGATGAGCCTCTTCACCTTTTCAGTAGACATGGGTGGAGTGTAAACCGGGCGATAGTTACTGCAGGAATAATAGGATAACAACTAACACAATCAACAAAAAAAAAATAAAGCAAATTAATTTGGCGCTTAATTTGGCGAGCCGGACCAAAATCCTCATCGGGGCAGGGGGTTGCGACCTCTATCTACGATAACAGGAATGCTGAAAAAAACCCTCTGCCCCGATAACAAGAATGCTGAAAAAATTCCTTACAAGTAACCTTTACTAAATAAAAGTTTTACTAAATGACAGATCAGAAGTAATGTTCAGATGTATACACATTAGAAAGTACATTTTGTGTTCGTACAAACCCGGATTAAATTATGTACAACACTCCGTACATGGAATACTGCTGCCATATATGCTCAGGCGCCCCTGCTGTTCATCTCAGTGTTCTCGACAGGATCCAAAGGAGAATCAGTAATGTGATAGGTACCGACTTGGCTGCTCGACTGCAGCCACTTCCCCACCGACGAGATGTGGTCTCCCTTTGTCTGTTCTATAAATACTTTCATGGCTTCTGCTCCAACGAACTTAAGTCACTGGTGCCTCTGCAACAGATGTTTACTCGTGCAACCAGATTGGAAACTGGGTCCCACCCATTCACATTCACAGTTAGATTAACCAAATGCAGACGACAATTCTACTCCTTCAGCTTCTTCTCTCGCACTTCCCGCTTGTGGAACTCTCTTCCATATTCTTGCTTTCTTGATGGCTACAACATCCAGGAATTTAAATGCAGTGTCAATACTCATCTATTAACCACTTGACTCTAGTTCTTTCACCACCCCGTATATCCTTTCCTTTCTCTCCACCTCTGCAACTGTCATCACACCTGTATTTCCATCCTTAACCGGTTCGTCTTCCTCTTCACTCTCTTGTACTTAATCTTTTTACTCTTATGTAGCCCCCTGCACATCAGTGGCATTACCGCCTTGCTCGGGGTGATACGATTAAAAAAAAAAAACTATTTTGCTAATCTTAACTCACTCCTCCCCTTAATCTTCCTGTTTTCAAATTCCTGCTGTGCATTTAAAACAAAGCTTTAGGAAGCAGTCAGTCAGTTAAGTGCCATGCGCGATACACGCTTGGGCGATCATGTCTCTTTCGATTCATGACTGACTGGGCAGATTTCATTACAGGGGTTTGCCATTTTTTTGTGTTAGACTGGTTGCCAACCGAGGCTATAAGACCCTGTCGGTTCTGCTATTCAGGAAATGAAATGGATTCATGCCTTTCTCAATAATATTTGCACGTAAGGGAATACAGCGACCTCGACTGAAATACGAACTCGGTTATCCGATTTCTCATCCCGAGCACCACAACTGCACCACAACGCACATCCTCACTATTATATATATATATATATATATATATATATATATATATATTGTATCGAGGCAGCAGATAATTTTCTAAACATATACTGTTAAATATAAGAGACAATGAATGTCTGTTATGTTTAATCATGAGCCGTTCTAAACATCGTATTTTGGCTTTAATTTCAGGTGAAAATAAAAACAAAAATTCTCTAACAGTTGGATAATTTTTTATTAAGTTGGTTCTAAGCTTTCGGCTCACATGACCCATCTTCAGAGAGGTTACAAGGACGTTAACATAAAAACATCCTCCATCAAAGACGATTTTATCTTGTGTTGACATAAAACTTTGCCAAGCAACCATAACAGTTACCAAATAGCAAACGCAGTTCGTAAATTTGTAATTTGTTCCATGACGTCACACCACGTGAGAACTAGAAATGCTAACAGAACCATATATTTAAATGAAATGTAATGTGTTATAACCAGATTTAAACGTGATTTTATTAAGTGTGGGTTGTTTGAATTTAATGTAGATGGCCTCCAATATCTGAAGGTTCTTTTTACTGTGTGTACAAGTGAGGATTATTGTATGTTGACTAAAATTTTTCTGATATTATCTACACGGCTATGTTTTTCTAAGAAATGTAGTTTAATTGTACTCTTATCAGGAAGGTGACAGGTAAGTCTACGGGTGAGCGTGGTTGTAGTAAACATAACAGACATTCATTGTCTCTTATATTTAACAGTATATGTTTAGAAAAAATACATAAATATATTGTGCTAAATTGTATTGAATCTTAAGGCCTAAATTGATGGGGGGTCCATTAATTTACTGGTAGAAAGGCATTTTAATCGGACAGTTTTTCTTTTTTGCCATATACACGCTTGGAAGATCATGTCACGAAAGAGACATGACTGACTATGCAGGGATTTGCCATTTTTTTTCTGTGGTAGACTGGTTGCCAACCGAGACTATAAGACCCTGTCTGTTCTGCTATTCAACCCATAGATGGGAGGAGAAGAAATGGATTCATACCTTTCTCGAGGGTATTTACACGTAAGAGAATACAGCGACCTCGACTGAAATACGAAATCAGTTACCCGATTTCCCACCCTGAGCCGATATGCATAACAGCACAACGCATACCCGTTCAAAGATGTACCATATTTCCTCGTAGCCAGCATTTGCTGATGATATCAGTGTATTAAAGGCCACAACAAGGAAGATTTATCATTCGGGTTGTTCGTTATTCCCTCTTTAAAGCTTTCTTTTCATTTATTTAAAACTAGCAGTATAGTCCGGCGTTGCTCGGGTGTAATGAAAGCTTTAAAACTAATCCATCGTCCTGGAGCTCAGACTCTTTGGACGTTGGCACGGAATACTAAAAAGTAAGAGTTGTTTCCAGTTAAAGCGAAACCGTAGACTGAAAGAAAAATGAATGGATGTAAGTCAAACTTTGATTTCCTTGTATCGATATCAAATAAGTTTTTTTGTTTTTGTCGTAAACTGAATTTTGAAGGCTAAATATGTCCTCTGAATAAATGGTATCATGGTTGAGACTAAGAACTACAATTATACCTACTTAGAGGCAAACCCGAAGCAAAAACTAAAATAAAAGGGCTAAAAAAATACAGACATACAGACAGATAAACAGACACACACACACACAAACATCTTGCCTTTTATATATATATATATATATTATCGATTTTCTGCACTATTGTAAGAACTGCAACCTTGAAAATTCTGAATATCGTTTCTTATGTCTTTGTCTATGAGTGTATCAAATTTGATTAAAATCGGACCACTCCTTCTATGACCCGATTTTTTCGATTATCGATTTTCGATATTTATCGGGGTAACTCGACGCAAAACCTAGCTAAGAACACTCGCAGACGCTTATAGCACAACTGTGTAAATTTTCAAGAAAATCGGTTCAGCCGTTTCGTAATCTATAGGTAACGGACACACACACACACACACACACACACAAACAGACAAAGTTCTATTTATAAATAAGTTTAGATATTTGGAGAGAGAGAGAGAGAGAGAGATGACTACTTGGGGTGCGACCATGAAAGGACCTAACGAATTCAATCAGTTAAGTGCCATAATCGAGCATGTGAGCAATGTTGAGGAAATGATGAAAACAAAAAGGAAATTAATCCTGAGCATCAGGAAGAGACAGCTGAAGTTCCTGGGACACGCAATGAGGAAGGAGGGTCTGGAGAATCTGATACTAACAGGCCAGATAGAGGGAAAAAGAGACAGGGGAAAGTAACGGATAACATATTTGAAGGAGCTAATCAGGTGGATGACAGAACGAGGATTGCACGGTGTAACAGGAGAAGGCGTGCTCAGAGCTACCAGGGATAGGGAAACGTGGAAAGCCATGATCACCTACGTCCTGAAGAGACAGGGCACATAGAAGAAGAAGTGCCATTCGTGATACACGCTTTGGACGATCATGCCTCGAAAGGGACATGACTGACTGGGCAGAAGATGATTTCGCAGTAGGTTGCTGTTACTTAATGAGGTTGACTGGTTGCCAGCCAAGGCTACAGAAGCTAATCTGTCCTGTTATTTAACCCATAACCAGAAGGAAGAGATTGATTAATACATTACCCAAATGTATTTGTACGTAAGTGAATGCAAAGAATTCAGCTGAAATTCGAATTTGGCTCTCCAATTTCTCGTTCTGATCCGGTATCCACTGCACCAGAATGGTAACAAAAACTCTAACTTTTGAAGAAGGTTTCGAAAAGTTGTCACTGGCGTGTAACGTTTTATTGTCAAGCTCCGCCACCGATACTACAGCTTGATCGCCAGGGTACATTGAAATATATACGCGGGTGAGAGAATGAGAGAGAGTTGGAGAGGAGAAGGAGGAGAAAAAACTCGTGGGTAAATTTCTCAAACTATAATCATGATTCCCCCTCCGTTTTTAATTATTATTTCTCTAGGAACTTGATGACTATTAAGATGGCGTGACGCCTTCAATACATGAAATGCTTTCAATTTTGCCGTTAGAAAATGCCCTTCTGCAGTCATATTGTCTGAGACCATTAATAAAGAGGATCACTCAATGGGATTGACTGCGACACACCCATTTCGTATTCACTGGTGGGTCTTATATTCGGATGAATTAATAAACCGTTGACTTTTTTTTTCAATACGATTCGTCACGCCTTCATTTTTTTTTCTTTCGTTGTCCTTTTTTTTTTCTTTCGTTGTCCTTTTTTTTTTCTTTCGTTGTCCTTTTTTTTTTTTTTTTCTTTCGTTGTCCTTTTTTCCTTTCAGCGATTAATTCATCATTACTCACTTTCAGTTTTCTTCCGGGTTTTATATTCCTTTTTTTCTTCTTCTTCTTTTTCTTTTAAGACCCAATTTTTCCAGTATTATATATTCCACCTTTATTCGATAATCTTTCTTTGTTTTTATCTCTATTTTCTTTCTTTCTTTTTTATTTTTTTGCTTTCAATTTTCCTTTTCTTTCTTTTTCTTTCTATTTTTCATTTTTTTTTTTTTTTTCGTTTCTGTCGTCTGTCACTGTTTTATTTGTTTTCTTTCTTTTCCTTTCTCTTTCTGTTTTCCTTTTCTTTCTGTTTTCCTTTTCTTTCTGTTTTTCTGTTTTCCCTTTTTCTTTTTGCTTTGTTTTTCTTCTCTACTTTTCTTGGACTTTATTTATTTCTTAGTTTCTGTTTTCCTTCTCTTTTTTTCTTTCTATTTTCTCCCGTTTTTCTTTCTTTTATTTATTTATTTATTTTTTGTTTTACTCCTATTCTTTTTTTCTTTCGGTTTTTCTTTTCCCTTTTTCGTTCTATTTTTCATTCTGTCTTCTTTCTCTTCTTTTTCATTTTGATTTTCCTTTTCTTTTTTGTGATTTTCTTCTTTTTTTTCTTTCAGATTTTTTTCTTTATTTTTATTTCGCTTCTTTTTTATTTCTAGTTTTTTCCTTTTAGTTTTCTCTTTCTTCCTTTTTCTTTTAATTTTCCTTTCTTTTTTTTTTCTTCTTCTTCTTCTTCTTTTTTTTCGACCACGTTCCAAGCCTATTACCAGTATTTTAACCCCTCTTGGATCAACTTAAAACCAATTCTTTACGTGCCTTTTTTAATAAACCATTAATCATTATTTTTTTCACATTTTTGTTATTTTTCTTTCTTCTTTTTTTCTTCTTCTTCCTATTGTAATCATTTTCATCATATTTCTATTTTTGCTATGGTCACACTACCTACTAAGTCTTCGGAAAAACCTAAGACAGAAAGTGATGTGCTGTTATAGCTACATTTCATTTGTTTATTCATCTCCCATAACATCACTAGCGTTACATGGGCACCTTTCTTCTTAGCGTGTCGGCTGTACTTATCAAAACAATTTTTTTGTATATCTCTTAAGCTGGGATTTTCAGTGATACATTCAAAGTGTTGTTTTGTTCCTTTCTTTTATAATTTCAAGCGCACCTACTATTTTGGATATCGTCGAGGTTTGTCTTGCCAGCGTTGATTCATCTGTTCAAGAGCTTTATCCTTTGGCTTTCTTTTTCATATTTTTGCTGCAACAGTTGGTTCTTGGGTTTGTAGAGGCCTCGGTGATTCTTGTTTTTATTTCAGGTTCCAGGTCTTTGATATTTTGATAGATTTTCAAATTCCTTGGTTGCTGTGTTACAATTCGCTGGACAAGCCATATCAATTAGTAGGCAAGTTGTTTTTCGTTGCGCTTGACAATGTCCGGCCTATTTACTTCAATTTTCTTGTCTATGTAAATAGTGGAATTACATAGAATGTTGATACCTTCTATTTCTGTAGCCAGTGCTGGGTGATGTTTATACCAGTGTTTGTTTTCATATTTTCCAAAGTGTTTGCATATTGTCCAGTGTGAATATTACTCAACTCTACCGTGACGATTTTTATTTGAGACAAGTACAGAACATCCCACTTTGGTCTTGCGCTGCAAGAATAAAGCTTTTAGACTTTAATCCAGATGCTTGTAACCATCAATGAGTATTAACTTTATCAACATCGGGTTTATTAGCACGTTTTTGATATCGCAGAGGTTTTTCTTGCCAGCGTTGATTCATCTGTTCAAGAGCTTTATCCTTGGCTTTCTTTTTCATATTTTTGCTGCAACAGTTGGTTCTTGGGTTTGTAGAGGCCTCGGTGATGCTTGGTGAATTTGCCTTGTGCAAAACACGTCTGAAGTCCCCACAATTTAAATATCAGATGAAGGTTGAAATGTGAAAGGATAAAATACCTCGTGTGTACATCAATGCAAAGATTTATTTACCGAATGACAAAAGTGTAAGAAGGAAAATATAAGTGAAATATTGTTAACTGAATACTATAATATGTTTGCGAAAAGAAAACTGTTCATTGAGAAAATGCATGCAGTTTTGTAGTTAAAATTGTTCGTAGTAGTAATGTAGGTATTTGAAAATGTCCGAAAGTTTAGAGATTACGGTTGTGTAGTATCAGAATGTAAAGTCTTTGTTCCTTCCTCTTTTTAGTAGGTCGCGACAGGTTGAGAGAAAGAGAAGGCAGGACAAATAAAGGAGTGGTACTTAACATGTACATTTTGTTGTTGTGTTGTCCTTTTTAGCAGCATGGTGTAAAAATAAAGAAAAGAACATTGGTAGTGAGGTCGAATGAAACTGTGACGTGCTCTGCGTCCGGGTTGGCTTCTTGAATTTTCTTTCGTTACATTGCCATGTGTTCGTCAGCTAACCGCTACCATGTCGGACTGATTTTGACAGGTTAACGTCATGGTCTAAATAATTAAGCTTCTCATGATGCCGGCTCCAGCGAAGCCTTCAGTTACTCCTATTTATATTTTTCTTCATTATATGCTGATTTTACAGTGTCTTTGTAGACTACATTGTTCTTCAAGCAATTGCCATTTAAAGGACATTCGTTCTTCATTCTGGAGTTATGCGTAGGTTTAATTTCTTCAAGTAATTCCACCCACGTCTATTGAACGTTAAGAGGTTCATCCCTTGTTCCCTGTTTAGGATGTGGTTTCCGGCTTTCTCTTTTACAATCTTCTCACTTTGTTTTTTTTTTTTTAATTGAAGTAGATAGATCTATCTATCGCCCGGTTCACACTCCACCCATGTCTATTGAACAGGTTAAGAGGCTCATCCCTTGTTCCCTGTTTAGGATGTGGTTTCCGGCTTTCTCTTTTCCAATCTTTTCACTATTACGTAGCCCCCTGCACATCAGTGGCGTTACCGCCTTGCTCGGGGTGATACGATTAAAAAAAAAATTGTTGATTGTTTTTCTGTTGAGCTTTTCTATTATTTCTCATATTCCTAGTGCAACTGTAGATGATTTTTACTTTGTTTTTATGAATATCTTCTGAAAAATGCTTGATGCGGGGAAGTGCTTTTGTATGAGTTTAATGAATAATTTTTTCCTATGTTTGTTTTACTTTTTTGTTACTTCGATTTGCAGGTCCTTAGAATTTGACAGTTTTTTATTTCATTTTTAAAAACATTGAAATTCTGTGGGGTAAATCATATAAATTAGTTGTCATGTTAGTATTTGTCTATATTTCTGAGATGAGGTAGTATTTACAGTATTTATATTATTCGGACTATTGTTCTCATCTTTGTTGCCATTTGTACGACGTTTCGGCCGTTGTACGCTCCAGCCTTCTTCATGTGCTAGGAATTTCAAACCGAACCCTTTATTACAATCACTGGGGTATATTATCCTCATTCCTTGCGTCAAGTCTCAATTGGAAATCATGTCATGTTATCTTCCTCAGATTATTGACTTGACTGTGAGTTCAATACCAGGCTACAGCAGTGGTGAACAAGTAACTTGCAAGGTGAGAGGGAGATAACTCATTAGGTTTATAAGTCCCCAAAAATCAGTTGTTCTTGTCCTTAAGGAACATGGCCAAGTGGATATAGGCGTTGGTTAGTTCCTGACTTGACTCTTAAAGTTGTGAGTTCAATACCAGTTGAAAAAGTAACTTGCAGGGTCATGACATGACTTCCACTCGAGGCTTTACGCAAGGAATGAGGATGATATACTGCAGTGATTGTAATCAAGGGTTCGGTTAGAAATTCCTAGCACATGAAGAAGGCTGGAGCGTACAACGGCCGAAACGTCGTACGAATGGCAACAAAGATGAGGACAATAGTCCGAATAATGTAAATACTGTAGTTGTTATGTTCTTTTTTAAAAATATTTTATGACTACTTTTTACCTATTTTCATCAATTTTCCTGTCTGTGAGGACTGAAATTCCACATTATCAATTGTGAGATCATTTTGGTGGTGTTTGTATAATGCATCCAGTACTTCAATCCCATACTTCAAACAGACATACCAATGAATATATTGTCTCTGGCCTGTAATTTTTTTTTTTAATCATGTCACCCCAAGCAAGGCATTCCACTGCCACTATATCGCAGGGGGTTAGACAGGGCGATAGACGAGTTAGGATGTACATAGGGGGAGAGTTGGAGAGAATGGGAGAGTTAGTGTGTTAGGAGGTGTCTATTGACCTTACATTTAAACTCCTGGAGGTTATAGCCGTCGGGGAAGCAAGCATGCGGAATGGAATTCCACAGCCGGGAAGTGCGAGAAAAGAAGCTATTGGAGTAGAAATTGCGGTTACATTTCATCGGTTTCACTGTAAAAGGGTGGGACCTAGTTGCCAATCTAGTATCTCGTGCAAACTCAAACCTAGGGGGCACCAGTGATTTAAGTTCATCAGAGCAGAAGCCATGAAAGTATTTATAGAAAAGGCACAGGGAAGCCACGTCACGCCGGTGAGAGAGTGACTGCAGGCGGTCAGCTAAGTCGGTATCAATCACGTTACCTAGGATAGAGCCTTGGGGGACACCCACGTTTGTAGGGTAGTTCTGGGAGGCATGTCCGTTTAAAACCATCTTCAGTGTGCTGTTGGAGAGGAATGACTGGATTAAGTCCAACAAAAGTCCAGTAATGCCGTAGCTTCGCAGTTTCCGTAGAAGGCCGGCATGCCATACTCTGTCGAATGCTTTAGAGATATCCAGGGCGACAGTTCGGGCTTCACCATTCTTGTCGAGAGCCTGGTATATGTACTCGGTGATGGTCGTTAGCATATCAGCAGTAGACCTGGTGAAGCGGAAGCCATACTGTTTGTCCGATAGGAGCCCGTGGGCCGTGAGATGCTGAACGACCTCGGCATTGATAATGGCTTCGAACACGTTGCCGAAGATCGGAAGAAGGCTGATAGGGAGGTAATTTGCGGGGTCCGAGGGTTCACCAGTGTTCTTGAATATTGGAACCACAGAAGAAGACTTCCAACAGGCAGGAAAACAGGAGGAAGATAGGCAGAGGTTGTAAAGCTTAGAAAGGACAGAGGAGAGTTCAGGGGCACATTTCTTCAAGACTATGATTGGGATTCCGTCCCCACCACTCGCTTTGTGAGGGTCAAGTTTTGATATTATGCTAGAAATCAGCGAGGGCGTGATGTGGACGTCATTCAATTGGGCCTCAGTTCTAAATGGGAAATCGGGTGTCTGGACTCCAGATGTCTATTTATTTATTTATTTATTTATTTATTTATTACTAGCATCATAGCCCGGCGTTGCCCGTGCAACTCAGAACATTTTAGTAGTAGGAGAAGATGCCACTTTTTATTTTACATATTTTGTTTTTGTTTGAAAAATACTTTTTGTAAAAAAATATTTTTTGTTTCAAAATTGCAGGGAAAATATTCACATTTTTTTGTTGAGGAAATGAATTTTTAAAACATCGGAATAAAAATTAAATATAAAGGCTCACTTTTTTTTTTTTAATAAAAAAATATTTTAGTGACGTTTGACACGTGTGATTTGATTTCTGTGACGTAAAATGTCGGAATAAAAATTAAATATAAAGGCCCATTTTTTTTTTTTAATAAAAAATATTTTAGTCGCGTTTGACACGTGTGATTTTATTTCTGTGACGTAATCTAGCAACTATCGTAGATCTTAGATGTTTTACGGAGCAAATGTAGTCAATCGGCCCCATTGGCCAAAAAGTGCTAAAGGGAAAATTGCTGTACTTAAACTCAAAAGTATGTGTCGACCTGGCTTCCCTGTAGATATGTGTCCCTAGAAAGTTTGAATGGCGTAGCTTAAAAAATGTAGGCGTGCATAGGGAACAGTCACACACAGACTCACAGATTGCTTTTATATATACAGATTGTTGTTGTTGTAGCCGCCTGGACTAATTTTCTTTACCCTATTCAAGTAGAATTCTGTCCATTATACCTATCCTATCCATCTTAAAATTATTTTTTCTATTCTTCTTTTCATGTCTTCCAGCGGAATGACTCGCTTTATTGTTGACCCCTATGGTTATTAACTACAGGCCCCAGCACAGATCCCTAAAGAATGAAAAGAAAATGTATAAACAATGAAAATAAATTGAAATCTGTGGATTCATTATTATTTATTACGGGATTGAATTGCGAATCACCGTTTCTTAGCAACAGACATTTTAGCAAACTAAGCGAGAGTAGCATCCGTTGCTGATGCGTCGGTGTTGATGCATAAATCCGAAGACAGTGGTTGCGTTGATGATATTTGCCGAATATTGCAGCTGGCAAATAACGGCCATGTTTTATTGATGACAGAAGTAAAAAAAAAAAAAAAAAAAAAGAATTGTTTTGCCTTTTGCAGTTAAAAGATAAGAACCATTTTTAAGAGTAAGGATTTTTTTTTTCATTTCTTTGTTTTCCGTCTACGAACCATTTTGCTGGCAAGGAGACTGGAAATTGTACTCTGGTCAGGAAAGGATGAAATGACGTGTAGAACGCTGACTCACAAACTAAACAAGAGCTCGAGCAAAAAAAAAAATGTTCATATCTTATAAATAAAAGATGGCGCGATAAAACATAATGCTTACTTTTCATATGTTACGGCCATATCACGTTGAATACACCGGTTCTCGTTCGATCACCGAAGTTAAGCAACGTGAGCCTGGTCAGTATTTAGATGGGTGACCGCTTGGGAATACCAGGTGCTGTAAGCGTTTAGCGACGGATGCGCGTGCTTACGGCCATATCACGTTGAATACACCGGTTCTCGTTCGATCACCGAAGTTAAGCAACGTGAGCCTGGTCAGTATTTAGATGGGTGACCGCTTGGGAATACCAGGTGCTGTAAGCGTTTAGTGACGGATGTGCGTTGTTGTGCAGTGGATGTCGGCTTGGAAATATGAAAGAAATTACACCCTTGTGCAAATTAATTAAAACAACTGCTTTAGTTTCTTTTCTTTCACCATATGGTCAGTTTTACACCCACTGGAGTTGCAGGGTGTAATAGACTTTTTTTCTCTCAGATTAGGTCATTTACAATGTTGTGCAGTAATATGAATCTACTAGCAGTATAGCCCGGCGTTGCTCCGGTATAATGAAAGCTTTAAAACTAATCCATGGTCCTGGAGCTCAGACTCTTTGGACATTGGCACGAAAGACTAAAAAGCAATAGTTGTTTCCAGTTAAAGCGAAACCGTAGACTGAAAGAAAAATGAATGGATATAAGTCAAATTTTGATTTCCTGGTATCGATATCAAATAAGTTTTTTTCTAAAGAATAAAAACGAATAAAAATTATTTTTACGAGAATCTTTATTCATTTATCTAGCGAATAAATATAAAATTACATATGAAAAACTATTTAATTATTTTAAAATTCCATCTTATGTCCATATCCAGTATAATAAAAATGGAGAAATATTTGTTTGTGTGTTGTGTCGTTCTGGCGTACCGAAAAAATATTTTTTCTAAAGAATAAAAACGAATAAAAATTATTTTAACGAGAACCTTTGTACATTTATCTAGCGAATAAACATAATATTACATATGAAAAACTACTTTAATTATTTTTAAATTCCATCTTATGTCCATATTCCAGTATAAAAATGAAAAATGGCGTTCTGGCATACCGAAAAATTATTTTTTATAAAGAATAAAAACGAATAAAAATTATTTTTATGAGAATCTTTATTCATTTATCTAGCAAATAAACATAAAATTACATATGAAAAACTACTTTAATTATTTTTAAATTACATCTTAATATGTCCATATCCAGTAAATAAAAATGGAGAAATATTTGTTTGTGTGTTGTGTCGTTCTGGCGTACCGAAAAAAAACTTTTCTAAAGAATAAAAACGAATAAAAATTATTTTAACGAGAACCTTTATACATTTATATAGCAAATAAACAATATTACATATGAAAAACTACTTTAATTATTTTTAAATTCCATCTTATATCCATATTCCAGTATAAAAATGAAAAATGGCGTTCTGGCATACCGAAAAAATATTTTTTCTAAAGAATAAAAACGAATAAAAATTATTTTAACGAGAACCTTTATACAGTTATCTAGCAAATAAACAATATTAAATATGAAAAACTACTTGAATTATTTTTAAATTCCATCTTAATATGTCCATATTCCAGTATAATAAAAATGAAATGTCGTTCTGGTGTACCGAAAAAATATTTTTTCCAAAGAATAAAAACGAATAAAAATTATTTTTACGAGAATCTTTATACATTTATCTAGCGAATAAACATAAAATTACATATGAAAAACTACTTTAATTATTTTTAATTTCAATTTTTATGAATCCATCGTCAAGTTGTCATTTTCTTTTAAAAAACATTTTTAAAAAATGGGGTAATATTTTTGGTACGCCAGTACGCCGGTACGCCAAATTTCAGTCCGCCATTTTGGTTCGCCAAAATTTGTTAGGTATCATGTGACGTATCCAAACTTTTTTTTTTCTACAGGAAAAAATAAATAAAATTTATTTTTACAAGTATGTTTGTACAATATACATTCATCTAGCGAATAGACATGAAATTAGATACAAAAACTACTATAATTATTTGTAAATTCCTTCTTAATATGTCCATATTCCAGTATAATAAAAATGAAATGTCGTTCTGGCGTACCGAAAAAATATTTTTCCTAAAGAATAAAAACAAATAAAAATTATTTTTATGAGAATCTTTATTCATTTATCTAGCGAATAAACATTAAATTACATATGAAAAACTACTTTAATTATTTTTAAATTACATCTTAATATGTCCATATCCAGTTTAATAAAAATGGAGAAATGTTTGTTTGTGTGTTGTGTCGTTCTGGCATACCGAAAAAATATTTTTTCTAAAGAATAAAAACGAATAAAAATTATTTTTGTGAGAATCTTTATTCATTTATCTACCGAATAAACATTAAATTACATATGAAAAACTACTTTAATTATTTTTAAATTACATCTTAATATGTCCATATCCAGTATAAAAAAGAAAAATGGCGTTCTGCCTTAAAGAAAAAAAAATTTTCTAAAGAATAGAAACGAATAAAAATTATTTTTATGAGAATCTTTATTCATTTATCTAACAAATAAACATAAAATTACATATTAAAAACTACTTTAATTATTTTTAAATTACATCTTAATATGTCCATATCCAGAAATGAAATTATAGTTTTTAGTGAAAAATAGTAAGTGTAATTAATGATTTACTTAATAATTAGTTGAGTTGACTTGGCTCCAGATTCACAAATTTTACTTCTTTCGCAATGACTCACAAGTTTTACTTTTAATGTTTACCTTTAAGAAAAATAATCAAATGCTCTTCTGTCAGTAGAAATCAAGCTAGAATCCAAGAATTCTTTTAAAACGAAATAATTTTTTTTTATCAAATATTAATACAAAATATTATTAGATTTTTTCTTTTTTCACAAATAACTTAGTATCAGTTTTCCAAGTAAATACTGCTAAAATTAAACGTTGAAAGTAAAATAGTTTCATGACACGGGATCAGAGGTGACGGTTTTAAAATATTTATCAAAAAAAGTTACTTTCGTATTTCTCATCGAATTACTTAAAAAATCAAAATCACAACACACAAACAAACATTTCTTCATATTTATTATGAAATTTAAAAATAATTAAATAGATTTTCATATGTGATTTTATGTATATTCACTCGATAAATGAATAAAGATTCTCATAAAAATAATTTTTATTCGTTTTCATTCTTTAGAAAAAATATTTTTTCGGTAAGCCAGAACGACATTTTTAATTTTTATACTGGAATATGGACATAAGATGGAATTTTAAAATAATTAAAATAGTTTTTCATATGTAATTTTATGTTTATTCGCTAGATAAATGAATAAAGATTCTCATAAAAATAATTTTTATTCGTTTTTATTCTTTACAAAAAATATTTTTTCGGTACGCCAAACGACACAATACACAAACATTTCTTCATTTTTATTACTGGAATATGAACATATTAAGATGGAATTTAAAAATAATTAAAGTAGTTTTTCATATGTGGTTTTATGTTTATTCGCTAGATAAATGAATAAAGATTCTCATAAAAATAATTTTTATTCGTTTTTATTCTTTAGAAAAAATATTTTTTCGGTACGCCAGAACGACATTTCATTTTTATTATACTGGAATATGGACATATTAAGAAGGAATTTAAAAATAATCATAGTAGTTTTTGTATCTAATTTTATGTCTATTCGCTAGAGGAATGTATATTGTACAAACATACTTGTAAAAATAAATTTTATTTATTTTTTCCTGTAGATAAAAAATTTTGGATACGTTACATGATACCTAAAAAAGTTTGGCGTGCCAAAATGTCGGACTGAAATTTGGCGTAACCCAGTATCAAAAAAGTATTACCGAAAAAATTGACCTAAAATTTTACAAAATAATTTATTTATCCTTTATTAAACCTTCATTTAATTTTTTTTCCTCACATATACAAAATATTTAAAAATAATAAATATAGTTTATTCGCTAGACAAATGTATAAAGATTCTCCTAAAAATAAACTTTATTCATTTTTATTCTATAAAAAAAATATTACATAACAAATCAAAATCATCTCACTTGCATAATTTTTAAATGTCTTGCCGTTTTGATTAGATATTAGATAAAAACATTTTAATATTTTTTAAATTAATTTTATATGTATTTGTTATATGAATATAAAATAACTTGTTTAAAAAATAATTCAAATGATTTGGCATCTAAAGCTTTAAATTTCTGTTTTTGAAAGTGCATTTACACGTAGGAGGTGTCCATCATGTAGTGGGGTGATTTTTCCCTGAATACATTATTCTCAACAAGAGAAAAAATGAACTATTTCTTTTTTACAAGTACTTTTATTCTAAAAGAATACATACATATACATATAAAATTAAATTTTTGTTTGAGTCCCTCAATTTTGTGAATATATATATATTTTTATAAGCAACCACAATCTTGGGTCCACCACTGCTCTCTTAATTCAAATAGTTAAATTTTAAAGTCCTAAACATATTCACAGGTGCAGTTTTTCATGGCTGAATATTGAAATCCAAGATGTTCAGTCCTACTCAATCACAGTGTTGGATTAGAATTTATTCACATTTTCAAATAATATAAGCACAATGGACTTGAGTGAAGTGCATTAAAGTTATTTTCTTTATATATTAAGTGGTAATTACTAAAACATTGCTCAACTGTATCTATTCCATTTACAAAGTATATCAATAAATGCAGCCTGTTATAACTGGAGTAACACTATATAATTTTGGAATTCTTAAAATTTATTTTCAAATGAACTCTAGGGATTAATTCAAAGAAATCCTTTGTAAAGCTTAATCAAGTAGCTTTATCTTATGTATTGTCATAACACGGAGATTTCAGTTGATATGCAGTTTTAGTAGGAACATTGTACTTGTTCTTGGATAAAAGATGTTTTCTGTATGATGAGAATCAACAGTAGGAAATAAAAATAATTGCTTCATACCCACCTTTTGTAAATTTATCCCTAAATTTGCATAGTACCTTTCATAATACTTATCTGGTATCCTTTTATCAAATGTTTTACATGAAAATTTGATGTTTCATTTAACATGTAAAGTAGTTTGTCTCATTCAAGGTAAAAATCATAACATAGTTGATTGTCTTGTCATATTACTATCACTGGAAAATATATTCAATGTTATACAGAGGAAATATTCTATATTTAGTAAATGCTTTCCTCATGGTGGTACTATTAAAATCAGTATTTCTAATGAAAAATAGCTTTAAATGCTAATAGATGATCAATATATGTGATTCTTTGAATTTGACATCTTTAGACGTTAAAAGTATTAATGGATAAAATATTTCAATTAATTCACTGGAAAGTAAGCATTGTTGTATGCATAAGTTTTCTAGATGTACAAAGGTTTTGCATTTTATTTTTTGTTATATAAATTATTCCATAACTGTTCTCTTAAATTATTAAATTGTTTCCAAATATAATCAGTTTCATATATTGCTGAAACATGTATGTGAAACTCACAAATCTGACGACAGCCTTCAATATCTCCTACTAGTTGTATATGGAGAAGAAGGATACCAGTTTAAAAGTAATACCAGAAATAGGTTTCATTTATAGATTTTTATGCATACCATTTTATGATCAAAGATAATTCTTTCAATAATCTTCACAGAAGTCAAAATATTTTTCATCAGTTTTTGCAGTTGATATTTTTCACTGATTCTACTTCTAGGTTTACATTTTTTTTTATAAAGGATTTTGATTATTGAAATAAGATTTTGATGAAATGAATTAATTTCATATTAAAATATTATACCCAAAGAAGTTGGGCTGGAATTTTATTTTAAATAAAATTCACCAGATTTTTTATTGTATGCAAAACACAAAAGAAATTTTTTCTACAGTCTTGGTTGACCTTACCCGTTTCTTTGAACCAGGTTTACGTGCTAAATATTTTAATGTTTCATCAATTTCAAAGTTACCATCACTCGATATCAATTTTCCAAGTTTTCCATTTAGAAGTTTTACATATATATGTTTTTTTCGTTTTTCTGAAAAACTATTCCATTTGTTTATTGGGATAAATTTTTCCATGTAAAAGTTTCCCATATTGTATATGGCCTTTTCCATATCAGTGTACTGAATTTTAAGGTCTCTCAGGTTTTCAATAAGTTGTTCAGGGGAAATAATTTTCCAGCCTGAAAAACTTTTGATAACATGATTCATGGATTCAGCGTTCTTATTTGACCATGTTTTAAAATTTCTATTCTCCCATCTTGGTCTGCATACGTAGTTGTAAATGTTTTCAATCATAGCTTGTATGTATGAATCATTTTGGGGATCAAGATCAATTTCATTAATTGCATTTAGTGCAGAATTATACTCAGATTCATTTTTTGCTTCTAAAAGGCCATATTTCCCAAAAATTAAATTTTTTATTGATTGTATGCATTAGGCATATTGGCATCATTTACATATCTAACCAAGTTGTCCTTTAAATGTCTAGCACATAAATATCGTGTGGCATTCCCAAATACTGCATCCAATACTTTCACAATGGCTTTCTCTTGATCTGATCCAATCTGAATTTGATCAGATAGATTTAAAAAATATTTTTTATTTTTGCCATTTTAGATGCTATATGGCTAAAAAATGTGTGGTACACTTCATAAGTTGATTTCTTATGTAAGAGTACTGAACCAATGAATACTGGATGATTCTTGGTGGTTCTTTCAAATATTTTTGTATTTTTAAAGTTTATCAATGTCAGAAAATAAGGACATAAGTTGAATGTTCTATCAATTCTAATTATGGAATTGTCATCCATACAAGAGCAAAGATCCTTAATTTGGTCATCAGTATAAAGTATTAAAGCTGGAATATCAGCATCTATTTTGATAACCATCCTAACAAATCCATCACCAATTAAGGCTTTGTAGCTGATCAGATAAGTTTGTACTTGTGGGTTGAGAGTTTTTGATCTTTTCTCTGTATTTCAGATTTGTAATGACTTTGGAGTCAGTAATCTCAGTTGGCATGTTGAGATATATCTTTTTAGTTGGCAAATTTATTTTTCTTTGATATTTTCTAGAGTTTGAGGATTGGTTCTTATATTTTTGCTGCTCAAAGGTTGCATACCTTTATATTGGTAGAACACAAGTTCATTCACATGTGGGTTTTGTGCATCAGAAATAAGTGTAATCCGTCTTTTAAAAGTTTTATCATGTTTGTGAAGGACTTCATGTCTAATTATTGCTATTATTTCCGCATCTTCAGGCTGTGGTTCCATCAAGATGAACTTTCTCTCATTTAATATTGTTTTTCTTGTTTCTTTTATATACTATTTGGAAATTTTTCCGAAGATAATGGTCAACATGGTATACCTTTTTAGGAAGATCCCATTCACCACAATCATCATAAAAAGATCTTTTTATCCCTGTATTTATATTTTTGTTATGAAATCGCAACATGAATTGGCAATTATTTTTAAGGCCACTTGGAAAGTCATTCAAAATTTGTTTTTGCTTCATAAAATATTGATACAGCTTTTTACCTGAGCTTATATAGGTCATGAATTTACAAACCCCTTCAATATCATATGCATATTTATTTAGTGGATGATCAAAATGTTCAATCTCAGTTTGATTAGAAATTTCCCACGAAACTGGAGTATCGTTTAGAATTTCATCTTCTTCATTGTTAACGCTTCTTGGATCACTGCTGCTTGGATCACTGCTGCTTGGATCACTGCTGCTTGAATCAATGCTAATAGTTATATTTACTTCTGAAGACTGTTCCAATGAAACAAAGTGGTTTGGTCTCCAATATATATTTCCACAAGGTCCTGTCTACATTATATATATACTTTTGTTAGCTCTTACATTGTATATTGCTTTAAGCAATTTAATGGTGGATATATAGAATGTATTCTTATATCAAGTGCCAAAGATGCTATGAACAATATTAATTGGTTTGCACAATCATAAATTGACAAACATGACTCTAGAGCAGCATCAAGATCTAAGTCTGCAACAAAAACAATATTATCAGGGATTTTATTTTTTATATGATTTCTGTTTAGTATTATATAGATTGATATTTTAAGCCGTATCAATAAGTGATACTTTTCCGTACCAAATAAAGACATGGAAATGGCATTATATAGACAGTTTCCATCTCCCGTAGTTTTGAGTGGAATAAAATTCGGAGTGTTAAATCTTTTTAACAACTCTGATGCTATTCTATCTTCTTCAATTAAGACATTTTTAATTTTAAAGATGTTTAAAGATTTTAAATTAATACTTTCTACTTTAGCAATATTAGTAAGTTTTTCATTATCTTTCAATGATTCCTTTAGTTTTGTCAGGGAATCAAGAAAAACCTTTGGATTATCTATGCTCACTGGCTACAAAAAAATTCCCTCGGTGGATTTAGAAAGTGTTGCTTTTGCCTGATCATTTAGTTTTAAACAGTCAAAGTGAATCCATTTTTCACAACACTCACACTGTATAGATTGGTCAATTAATTTAAAATTTTGCATATTTTTTTTGTTAGTTCAAAAAATTTTCCAAATTATTTTACTTTAATGGTCTTTATGGTTATTTATGACAATATTATATGAAATTATAGTTTTTAGTGAAAAATAGTAAATGTAATTAATGATTTACTTCATAATTAGTTGAGTTGACTTGGCTCAAGATTCACAAATTTTACTTCTTTCACAATGACTCACAAGTTTTACTTTTAATGTTTACCTTTAAGAAAAATAATCAAATGCTCTTCTGTCTGTAGAAATCCAGCTAGAATCCAAGAATTCTTTTAAAACGAAATAAATTTTTTTTATCAAATATTAATACAAAATATTATTAGATTTTTTCTTCTTTTACAAATAACTTAGTATCAGTTTTCCAAGTAAATACTGCTAAAATTAAACGTTGAAAGTAAAATAGTTTCATGACACGGGATCAGAGGTGACGGTTTTAAAATATTTATCAAAAAAAGTTACTTTTGTATTTCTCATCGAATTACTTAAAAAATCAAAATCACAACACACAAACAAACATTTCTTCATATTTATTATGAAATTTAAAAATAATTAAATCGTTTTTCATATGTGATTTTATGTATATTCACTAGATAAATGAATAAAGATTCTCATAAAAATAATTTTTATTCGTTTTTATTCTTTAGAAAAAATATATTTCGGTACGCCAGAACGACATTTTTAATTTTTATACTGAAATATGGACATAAGATGGAATTTAAAAATAATTAAAATAGTTTTTCATATGTAATTTTATGTTTATTCGCTAGATAAATGAATAAAGATTCTCATAAAAATAATTTTTATTCGTTTTTATTCTTTACAAACAATATTTTTTCGGTACGCCAAACGACACAACACACAAACATTTGTTCATTTTTATTACTGGAATATGAACATATTAAGATGGAATTTAAAAATAATTAAAGAAGTTTTTCATATGTAATTTTATGTTTATTCGCTAGATAAATGTATAAAGATTCTCGTAAAAATAATTTTTATTTGTTTTTATTCTTTAGAAAAAATATTTTTTCGGTACGCCAGAACGACATTTCATTTTTATTATACTGGAATATGGACATATTAAGAAGGAATTTACAAATAATTATAGTAGTTTTTGTATCTAATTTCATGTTTATTCGCTAGATGAATGTATATTGTACAAACATACTTGTAAAAATAAATTTTATTTATTTTTTCCTGTAGAAAAAAAATTTGAATACGTGACATGATACCTAAGAAATTTTGGCGTGCCAAAATGGCGGACTGAAATTTGGCGTACCAAAAAAGTATTACCCCTAATGCTAGTCATAAATATAGACATAATCTTTATTTTTCTGTACAATGTTCTTTCTTCACAATGTCCTTAATTCAGTGGTGAATATTAACCGCATAACTCAAACTTTATCAGCTGATAATTAAAATTTAAATCGTAAAATTCAGTGTTGAGTGAAACCAGTATAAAAACAGCGGTTGTGAGGTCAAATGTAAAGTCGAGGTAAGAAAGTGGAGGCTTATAATCTGTGTGAAAGAGAAACTGAATCTGGGGCAAATCGTACGATTGCCGTGAATTGATTGGCTGCGCCCTTTTTGTTAGGGGTTCTTGGGGTCAAGTTTCGGTGATAGAAGGGAAGTATGTTGATCCTTGAAAGGGTATAAATAGCACAAAGACCTGTCAGTGTGGCGTTGTCTTCCCGCCAGTTTCTCAATTTCAGTATACGAGGTCAGCTGAAAAGTTCATAGGCTGGTCAAGATGTAACCGCACAATAGATAACCCAGTTAGACTAAAACAGGGGTCGTCAATCTTTTGCCAACTATGTGCCAACTTAAGGTTTTAAATATAGACAGAATCTTTACTTTTCTATATAATGTTCTTTCTTGACAATGCCCTTAATTCAGTAGTGAATATTAACCCCATATCTTGAACTTTATCAGCTGATAATTAAAATTTAAATCGTAAAATTCAGTGTTGAGTGAAACCAGTATAAAAACAGCGGTTGTGAGGTCAAATGTAAAGTCGAGGTAAGAAAGTGGGGGATTATAATCTGCGTGAAAGAGAAACTGAATCTGGGGGAAATCGTATGATTGTCGTGAATTGATTGGCTGCACCTTTTTGCTAGGGGTTCTTGGGGTCAGTATGGCCTGTCAGTATGGCGTTGTCCCTCTGTCTATTTCTCAATTTGAATATACGAGGTCAGCTGAAAAGTTCATAGGCTGGTCAAGATGTAACTGCACAATAGATAAGCCAGTTAGACTAAAACAGGGGTCGTCAATCTTTTGCCAACTATGTGCCGACTTGAAGTTTTAAAATCATTCAGTTTGCCAACAGCATACGTATTTTTAGACAAGTCAAGGTCAATATCAGTCAGTTAAGAGCCATACGTGGTAGACGCTTGGGCGATCATGTCTCGAAAGAGACATGACTGACTGGGTAGAAGATTATCCCGTAGTAGTTTTCCATTACTTTCTGCAGTAGACTGGTTGCCGACCAAGGCTATAGAATCCAATCTGTCCTATTATTTAACCCATAACTGGAAGGAAGAGATGGATTAATACCTTTCCCAAGGGTATTTGCGCATAAGTGAATGCAATGAATTCAGCTGGAATTCGAACTCGGCTCGATTTCTCGTTCCGAGCCGATATCCAATGCACTACAACGCACATACCTGTTCTAAAGTATATTTTATATAGTAATATATACAATAATATGTAAACCACATTAACAGAAATAAACTGTTTTAAATTATTTTTTTAGTGTTTTTTTTTTTAGTTTTCTTTTTTTTTTTTTAGTTTTCTTTTTTTTTTTTTTAGTTTTCTTTTTTTTTTTTTTAGTCTTCTTTTTTTTTTTTTTTACTTATTAATGGGAGCCTTGTTCTTGCATGGTATTAGTCAATTGCTCAATATCGACACCATACTTTGTTACTTTGTGTTTTACATAATTTTCTAAATGTTCAGGTGTCAGGCAACTTCGTTATGGACTTAATACTACTTTCATGTGAGATAAATTTAGCTCACAGGAATAAGTTGAACCAAAAGCCGAAAGAAGAGCAAAAAGATTTTTTTTCTCTAAACAGATGAAAGATATCGGGAAAACTGTTAGGCCCTAAACATTTCTTCCAGCAAATAGTTATAGAATTAATAAAAGATTCACGTTCGTAGAAAGGTTTCCTTGTCTATTAGATAGTCTCCTTATTAGAGGTGCACTTAGAAGGCGAAACAAGCAGGGATTCCGACAAGTGAGCAATTTTTGCGTTGTAGTAGTAATCAGTTCGGACTTCATGGTGTCATTTGCGGCTGCGTGCCATTGAAAATTGCTTGGGGTGACACGTGTAGCACGCCTTACGTAGGTTGCCAACCTCTGGCCTATCACACAATGGAGTTACAAAGCAGCAAGACTTTATAAGCGTACCTATAAGAAATAAGCTCTTTCACAATAGTTCTAGTAAAATAATAAATAGAACATGTACCATACATAAACTTCCTTTACGTCATATCCACCGAATAAGAAATATGAGTATCGATTAAAAATAATGGTCAAACAAATAAATTATATATATATATATATATAT
>JBBBDQ010028472.1:0-195000 GCA_037127315.1 Ascarosepion bandense
AATAATAATAATAATAATAATAACTTCGATGTAAAAATGGGTAGCTATGATGGCAGTGTATGCGAATTCATAGGCATATGCATAATCAATAAATTAACAAATATTATTAATAAAAAGATATAGGGCTATATAGAGATGACGGTCTATTAATTCTAAGAAATTGCTCCAGAAGGCCTACAGGAAAAATAATAAAAGAAATAATAAAAAACTTCATAACCCAAGAATTTACACTAGATATAAAGTCCTACCAAATAGTAGTAAATTTCTTAGATATAACATCCAACCTAAACAACGGGACATACAACCCATACAGAAGACTAAACAACAACCCAATATATATATTAACAAAAAATACCCAAACGTATTCAAACAAATATCCATATCTATAAATAAAAGAATTTCAACAAATTTTAGCAGTTTTAAAATCTTCAATGAAAATGAAAACATATGAATCAGCTCTAAGAAACAGCGAATATTCAAACTAGAATACAAAAATGAAAACAATTAAAAAGAAGAAAACAGAGACAACAACAAATAACGTAATTTGATTCACCTTACTCACAACAACACAATAAAAACAAAAATAAGGAAAATATTCTTCAAAATAACTGTCAAGCACTTTCCTTAAGACATCATATTATCAAAGATTATCAATAAAAATACAATCAAAATGATCTACAGCTACATAGATAACATGAAAAAAAAAACTAAGCACAATAAAAATACGCAACAAAACCAATAACAATTACAACAGCAATAACAATAAAATCCAGCAAAATAGCACCATCAAATATAACTGCAAAAACAAAAAATGCCCACTTAACAATAAATGTTTAACTAATAACATAATATACAAAGCTATCGTAACAACTAACATTAATACAGACGAAAAATCACTAAAAAAAAAACTTTAAAAATAAGATATTATAACTACAAAATGTCTTTTGAAAGAAAATATACACAAACAATACCTCATAAAAATACATTTGGAGCTAAAAAGAAAAAAGTATCCTCACCAAAATCAAATGGAAAATTATAAAACGAGCAGCCCCATACCGTATTAACAGGAAAAGTGTACACTATGGTTAGAGGAAAAATAGTAGTAATTAGTTTTAGAAACCAAAATAAACTTCAAAAATCGGTAAATGTGGGCATATAAATAAATACATGCTTTGCTATCTATGCACTAATTAAAAATAAAAATAAAATAAATTTAATATAAACTTAAAAAAAATAACTATTAATAAATAAATAAATGAAGAAATATTAAACATACAGACCTATATATGTGTGTGCATGTAAATATAAATATACACACGCAAACATAGACACAACAACTACAAACGAACAATAATACTGCACAATAACATGTGTAACAAATGAAGTGTTCTGGTGTCCAGTTTTTGTGCTCTCTTCCCCATGCTAGTCTCTTTTTCTTATTGGCTGGCTGAAGCAAAGCTTCCTGGCTGCCTTGTAAAATTTTGCAAAGTAATAATAACAAAAGAACTATTCTATATTTTCATTTGAAAATTACCACTTGGCAATAAATACTAAAAATAGTATGAAATACATCATTTTCTTTAAACTGGGGTGGCCTAATAATTATGGCCGGTAGTGTATATTCAAACAGTAAATAAAACACTCTATATACCCAACCAATCATAAGTAATACCCTAAAAATAGAAAAAAAATTACCATTTAAGCATTAGTTTAATAACAAAGCACACACACGTGTACATGAGCATGTACATATTATATGTGTATATATGCGCACGTGTGTATACGTATATATTAGGACCTTGAATAAATTCTCGCTGTTTTCTAGCAGATGACGTCCCCAGAACTGCGTGCATGTAATTTCAGATGGTAACACATCTATAAAGAAGTACTATAAGTAACTTTGAAATTCAGTGTATGTCATTTCACCGAAATGTGAACAACTTTGCTTTTCATAGCATTAAACATGTCAAATTCCATGCCAAAGAAAGTATATTTGCGGGGAATTTTACTGCACTACTTTATTCAAAAGAAATCTGCAGCTGAAGCACACAGAATTTTTGTTGAGACTTACGGTAACCATGCACAGTCGGAAACAACATGCAGAGATCGTTGTCTAAAGAGAATTTGGAATCATACATGTTCCTATTCATTAAATTAGTTAGATGTAGAATAAATTATTGACAAATTTGCACACTCACCTCGTGATCGCAAACGATTGCTCTTAATACAGTAGATAGAATGCAATGTTCTGTTGTGCTATTGAAATATCTGTTAATTGGACAGTGAACTATTTTAAACTATCAACCAATTACTTAAAATTAAAATAATTCAATTATGACATTCTGTATATCCAGATCCAATTATCCCACGACTCATTAGAGACGTAGGAGCACCACATGCACTGCAGCCGCCTTAAAAGTGTGTTTCTTTGGGCACAACAGCCTGATGGAGCCCAATCTCTTCAGGCTGGTTTGAATTAAGAGTTTTCCTTCTCCTATACCGGTTGCCCCTCAAGGCTATAAACCCAGTATGCCCTGCTATTTTACCCATAACTTGGAGAAGAAAAGATGAATTCATACATCTTCCAAGGGTATTAACACTTAAGTGACTGTAATGAATCCGAGTGTAATTCGAACTCTGCTCTCCGATTATTCAGTTTGAGCCGCTATCTATTATTCAAATATGCCTCCTATTCTGCATATACATTTGCTGTCTACTGCCAATAATATTTATAATATGCGTACACTGTTCTTAAAAAGAAATACCTTTTTCCACAAAAATTATAATTGTATCCTTTTTTTCCATTTGTAGTTCTTGAAAATTTTATTTATTCATCATAAAAATTAAATTAAATATCTCCTGGTAACTGATATTCTTAGACCCAGTCCACCAGTGGTTTCATGGGGTCAGTATGATCGAAAGCCTACTCTGTGCAGGTTTCTAGCCACATTATTTCTTGTTACTTTCACTCAATTGGCTTTCAAATTATTCCTGAGATCTTTAGTTGCAACAGTTCGTACAAAGTTACCTTCTACTCTGAACATCACTTTCTTTTCTCCATCACGTTCAAATTTATTCGTAACCGGAGTTTCTCTCTTAAACTTTATAATGAGGTTTCAAAAAAAAAATCTATGCTTTATGATGTGAATAATTATAGCACGATTGAAATAACCAACCTATAATAACAGCTTCTAAAAATTTGAGTCTTTCCTTGTGTTGAGGTGCTGTAGAGTATTTTGGTGTTAGACATTAAATTTGTCTTTTACTGATACTTCTATTTTGGTCATACATGATGATTTGGTAAGTTATTATTATACAAAAAAAACTGTCCACATTACATACTGGGTGCGATGGATGAATTGCGGTCTAATTTATGCAAAAATGAAAATAACACCAACATCTATTGCGGAAGCGAAGGAATGTGTGACCTGGAAGGCAGAATTGTAGCTGTTGCCGTTACTACTGTAGAATTAATCACTTCTTCGCCTTAGCAATCATAAATTCAGGCAAAAAGAATGCTTCTGACTTTGGGTAAATAAATGTATAAGTTATTTACATATGTACAAAACATAAACTGCTATTCGGTGCTGCCGTGAAGGGAGAGGAAGAAAGGAAAGAGAAAGAGAAGGCGAAAGAGTGTCAGTTGTTGTCAGCTGAGGTCCTGTGTTAACGGCGGCGTTGATGGTAAGAGAAAGCTCGTCGCTCAACCCCGAAGCTTGCATGATTCTGTCTCTCCTCTCTGTCTGATGTTTGATTCATGCGTTTTTGTTTTTTTTGTTTTTTTTTTTGTTGTTTTTTTGTTTTTTGTAAAAGACTAAAGTTTGCATAAACTTGTTACTTTTTCTCTGTTTTCCTTCTTTCACTGATTATCTCTTCAGTCGGTAGGCAATTGCTTTTTCTGTTGGTCAATATATTTTTAACATCGGTTCGCTAAATGGGTAATGACAAATAATTGTTTTGTTATCGGAAGATATGAGTCGATCCCATACATAAAACTTAAATCTGTTATTCTCTTTTGGAAATTTTCTGACAACAATTGACTGGGTTCTCCTGCGTGTGTGGTATAGTGCAGAATTCTGTTGCCAGACATAGGGTCTTCAAGCAGTCACCATCTTGGCCTAGGGCAGCACTACCTCGTCAAAGCACTCAATGTGGGCTCTGTGGGAAGATGAATGGAGGTATAGCGTCGACATCACTAGTGATCGCTCAAAATACCATGATGTTGATTGGTTATATCACCAAACTCCTTGCGAATCGTCTGCACTGACCTCAGATTGAAACCCAAACAGTTTGTAGAGTTACTGGTGCGAATACTAAGCAGTACAGCATGTCGTTTCCAAATTTCCAGCGGAATAAATTGTGTCATGGTGATCTTTTTCCCACAGATGGTGCCCAACTGACCTTACTACTGGTTATGGTCACCAACTAAAATTGTTCTAGACTAAAATAAAAAATTACAACAATTAAACGTCTTATATATTTAACCCTAAACAAAGTTCAGTATAGTAGACAGCAGGCAAGACTTAAGTGTTTCATGAAAAGAAACAGCAAAGATTATGCTACGCAATGGGCAAAGTGTAGGGAGTAGTTGATATTTTGTAGCATCAAGATGCAAAATCTGTTGTTTAAATTTCAAGAAGAGATATTTATTATTGTATGACATTTGTATAAAATCTGTTGTTTAAATTTCAAGGAGAGATATTTATTATTGTATGACATTTGTATAAAATCTGTTGTTTAAATTTCAAGAAGAGATATTTATTATTGTATGACATTTGTATAAAATCTGTTGTTTAAATTTCAAGGAGAGATATTTATTATTGTATGACATTTGTATAAAATCTGTTGTTTAAATTTCAAGGAGAGATATTTATTATTGTATGACATTTGTATAAAATCTGTTGTTTAAATTTCAAGAAGAGATATTTATTATTGTATGACATTTGTATAAAATCTGTTGTTTAAATTTCAAGGAGAGATATTTATTATTGTATGACATTTGTATAAAATCTGTTGTTTAAATTTCAAGAAGAGATATTTATTATTGTATGACATTTGTATAAAATCTGTTGTTTAAATTTCAAGGAGAGATATTTATTATTGTATGACATTTGTATAAAATCTGTTGTTTAAATTTCAAGGAGAGATATTTATTATTGTATGACATTTGTATAAAATCTGTTGTTTAAATTTCAAGAAGAGATATTTATTATTGTATGACATTTGTATAAAATCTGTTGTTTAAATTTCAAGGAGAGATATTTATTATTGTATGACATTTGTATAAAATCTGTTGTTTAAATTTCAAGGAGAGATATTTATTATTGTATGACATTTGTATAAAATCTGTTGTTTAAATTTCAAGGAGAGATATTTATTATTGTATGACATTTGTATAAAATCTGTTGTTTAAATTTCAAGAAGAGATATTTATTATTGTATGACATTTGTATAAAATCTGTTGTTTAAATTTCAAGGAGAGATATTTATTATTGTATGACATTTGTATAAAATCTGTTGTTTAAATTTCAAGAAGAGATATTTATTATTGTATGACATTTGTATAAAATCTGTTGTTTAAATTTCAAGAAGAGATATTTATTATTGTATGACATTTGTATAAAATCTGTTGTTTAAATTTCAAGGAGAGATATTTATTATTGTATGACATTTGTATAAAATCTGTTGTTTAAATTTCAAGAAGAGATATTTATTATTGTATGACATTTGTATAAAATCTGTTGTTTAAATTTCAAGGAGAGATATTTATTATTGTATGACATTTGTATAAAATCTGTTGTTTAAATTTCAAGAAGAGATATTTGTTATTGTATGACATTTGTATAAAATCTGTTGTTTAAAGACACAGGAAATTGTCATAGAGATGCTGACAACCTTAGACGATTATGGCATAGACAAGATTACAGAAATAATAAATGAAATCTACAACAGTGGTGATATACTGGAAGATCTATTTCCATAGCATACTCTAATAAATCAGGGACAAACGAATGTGAACTCCACAGAACACTCAGCTTAATGAGCCACATAACAAAACTTATCATTCGAATTCTGATGAATAAAGCACGCAGCAGAATCAGGCCATAGAGAGAACAAGAACAATGCCAGTTCGTCAAAGACACCAAAACAAGGAACGCGATATTTATGCGCAAAATGTTATCAGAAAGAGCAATACAAATGAAGAAAGATGTGTACCTGTGTGTTATAGATTATGAAAAGACATTCGACAAAGTACGTTAAAAAAATCTGTTAGAGCTGCTCAGCAACCTTAACATATTCGAAAAAGACATTAAAATAATCAAGAATCTATACTAGCAGAAAGAGCAATACAAATACAGAAAGATGTGTACCTGTGTTTTATAGACTATGCCAAGACATTCGACAAAGTACGTTAAAAAGATCTGTTAGAGCTGCTCAGCAACCTTAACATATTCGAAAAAGACATTAGAATAATCAAGAATCTATACTGGCAGCAAACCGCTTGCATACGGGCAGTAAAGGAGTTCAATAGACATACAAAAATAGAAAAGGGTGTAAGACAAGGATGTGTCAACGGATTTATCCAACCTATACACCAAGGCAATTCTGAGAGAACAAGAAATCTTGCCAGGATTCATCATTGGCGGCCACAATCTTAATATAACTAATACAGATGACACGGTGCTGATAGCAGACACGAAAAGGAATTCGTCCTTTCAGAGAATTTATCAAGTGGCAAATGCTAATTCGGAAGAACTTTATTCATATATTACAGCTATACTATACTGAATTTTTTACTCATCCCTCCCCCCACCACTCGACTTTTCCGTCGTTTACGACGTATGAGGGTCAAACTGCCCGTACATATCATTTGATTATAGTGGTGAAGATTTGTGCAGAACCAACCACGCTTTTGGAAGAGCCCAATACAGACCTGATACACAGTCCCCAAACGATCCTTGAATGACCGTTCGCCTCCCTATTTACCCATGAATGGGAGAGGGGCGAGAAGAAATTAATTCATACTTTTCTCAAGGGTATCAATCTATTTCTTGGAAAGTAAATAATTGTAAAGCCATTTTATGTAATGAACTCGACTGTAATTTGAAACCAACTTTCCAGTTTCCTCAATCCGAGCTGTCATTCTGCCGCATTATATATATATATATATATTATTTAAGATTAATTTAGTTTACATTGCGACAGGGAAATTTCTGTTTCGAGATTTAAAGCTTTTATCTCGTCATCAGACAATGTTCAATATCCAATAACTTTGATGAAAATGATTTACATCTGAAAATAGAAAACAATACGCTTGCTTAATAAAGATTTAATATGGAGGAAGGGAGACAAAATTTAGATCTTATGAGTGTGCTTAATTTAACTAATCAGAATGAAAGTCGACTTTGAGTATATATATATATATATATATATATATATGAACTGAAGTTCATGACTCACTAAGTAAAAGATTTCTAGTGGTAGATTAGCCCTTGTCTGTTCTATAGTGGGCTATCAGTTATAGTGATGTGCGTGCGTGTCGAAACAGATTAGTTTGATTTGGTCTTGTTAGTTAGATAGCCTACTAAAAGAGGGGAATAAAACAAGAAAATCAAGATTGTAAATTGAAACAACAATTTTATACATAAAAAATAATTTTTACAAATAAAATTATTATGCATTATGGTTGCTACAGGATTGTTCAAAGGTTCGTAGTAGTCCTTGTAAGAAGGAGTTTATGTGTATGTAGGCAGGAACGTATGCGTGGACATATGTATGTATGTATGTATGTATGTATGTATGTATGTATGTATGTATGTATGTATGTGCGAGCGTTTATAGTTGGGTTGGAAATTCTTTGAAGTAATCGCTTCGTCTTAAAATGTTTTGCTCGTTTATCAAATATAAAAGGAGGCAGACGGCTTGGCAGAGGGTGTGTGAAAGTGAAAGTAAAAAAGGGAAGAAAAGAAAGAGGGAGAGAGAGAGAGAGATAATAACAATTGCTTGACGTTTGTCAAGGGACGGATTAAGACGCTCGCTTTTTTTCTCTCACGATTTTCTGTATAAAAATACAATTGTGGCACAAGGCCAAATATGGGTAGGGGGAAATTACTGAGGCTGGTCATCACTAACTATCTTATACCTCGCTAATCAGAATCACGACCCAGTCATGTCATCACAAGAACTCATCGATTGTCAGTTAATCTACCATACACCAAAATATCGCATGCTTTCAGGGAGCCTAAATAGAATCACCCTATGAGTTTGAAAATTTGATGATATTCATATGCATATATATAAAATTTCTATAAATGATATAAAATGAAGTGGGAGGTGACATGAAAAAAATACACAAAATAAAAATAACTGATTTTAGTTGAACCCGTCCAACCCACAAAGAAAGTTAAGACAGGCCACTTTCTGCTTTCAGACAAAATGAAGAGGCTCTCTCACTCAGGAATCTCGACAGGGATTATAACAAAAGAAAGAGCCAGGAACAGGCCAGGACCAACACGTAATCACATTAACTAGGTACGCTTGTGTGGACTATCCTAATCAGAGTAGTGTTCAACAGGAATCTATCCCAATGTGACAGTCAGTTAAGTGCCATACGTGATACATGCTTGGGTGATCATGTCTCGAAAGAAGATTATCACGCAGTAGGATGCCATTACATTCTGCGGTAGACTGGTTGCCAGCCAAGGCTATAGAACCCAATCTGTCCTGTTATATAACCCATAACTGGAGGGAAGAAACAGATAATTACATTTCCCAAGGGTATTTGCACGCAAGTGAATGCAAGGAATTCAACTGGAATTTGAACTCGGATCCCCGATTTCTCGTTCCGAGCCGATATCCACTACACCACAATGCACATCCGATGTGACAAGGAGACCTAAAAGAGAAAATCAAGGCTAACCCCATTCACGCCCTTTGTTGTCTCTCTGGTGACAGGCGAACTTACCCGTGTTTTTATTCAGTTCTGGGAGCTTGAAAATGTTATTTTGAATTCACTCCCGGATGACGAACAACTTCGCGTCGGCTCACGAAAAGGTCCGTAAACAATTGTTTCTGAGAATTGAAGAATATTTGAATTCTTGCTTTTAGATGTTTTCTGGTTTTCTATTTGCCGGAAAACATTTCACATCAAGGTGTGAAATACAAAAGAAATTTATTGAGTTTTATTTAGGATCTGCTTTTGCGTGTTTGCTAAGCAAAGTTTGTAAATTCGAGTCTTTTTAATTTTTAACAAAAATCAACCAATCAATGCTTTGCATTTGAATCTTAAAACTGGATTCTTTTGTTCACTATAGTTCTACTATTTTAAACACAGCTGGGAGAAGAAGTCGATTAACACCTTTCTCAATGGTACTTGAGCGTAAGTAAATGCAACGAAAGCGACTGGAATCAAAACTCAGCTTTCTGATTTCTCATTCAGAGCCGTTATCCATTATACTACTACACATTCACACACATTAGAGATAATAAATAAGTTGAATTTGAAATTAAATAGGTATGTAATGAACATATCATGCCAGGTATGACGTAAGAAATATGTATAGGATACAATTCCTATACCATCCATCAACTAACTAAAACACACAAAGCAAAATTGCACACCCGTAAAATCGGATCCAAACAACTAAAAGCATTTTGGAAAAACCAAACTATAACAGACAAAGTAAAATTGCACACCCACAAAGTGGATTCAAATGACTAAAAATATTTTGGAAAAACCCAGACCAAAGCGCATTTCACAAGTCAGAGAGAAAAGCAAAATTCTGGATCCTAACTGGATAGCAAATCAAAAATTTATATAGGAATTTTTTTTTCACACCTAGACGTGAAAAGGCCCACTGGAGCCGGCAACATGAGAAGCTTCACTATTTAAATTACGTTGGTGACCGTTCAAATTCAGTCCGACATGGGAGCAATGACAATGTAACAAAAGAAATTTCAAGAAGCCGATCCGGACAGACCCGGACGTAAAGGCGGGCCTGTTACAGATTCATTCGACCTCTTCTTCCAATTATCTTTTCTTTTTCTTTTTTTTTTTTTTCATTACACGCCGCCGAAGACAACAACAACAACAACAACACAACAACAGGACACGCTAAGTACTATTTCTTTATTTCTTCTTTCTCACCCTGTTATTGACCTACCACAAATAGGAAGGAGCATAAGACTGTCACACTAAGACTTCACAATCTGCTACTATCTGTATACGCACGGGACACTTTGCTACTTACTACTGTCATCCATGAACTCTAAACTTCTGTGGAACATTTTAAAATACTTACATTTCTCTTTGAACAATTTTAACTACAAAACTACATGCATTTTCTCAATGAACATTTTTCTTCTCACATAGTGTTCAGTTAACAAAATTTCACTTAAATTTTTCTTCTTACAATTTTGTCATTCTGTTGTTCATAAATCTTTGATTTAATGTACTAATGTAATATTTTATCCTTCCACATTTCAACATCCAACCTTCAACCTTCTGATATTTTAATTGTGGGGACTTTGGACGTGTTTGGCACAAGGCCAATTTACCAAGCATCGCCGAGGCCCCTACACACGGAAAGGCATACAATTATCCGTACGTTACAACCAATTTTATCCAAAATATAATTCAATTTTTCAGATTTAACACAGAAGAATATAATCTTAGGCGTTGAATTAATCTATTTTAAAAACTTTAGCAATAACAACATTAACAATAATTAGAAAGTGCAAAATTTACTCATGTCAGAAAATTAATTTTGTAATAATGTATGAAGATTATAAAACACATACTCGCATCATGTTATGTTGAAATAATCAATCAGGCTGTATTTGGGAGTAGTAATAGTTTTTTAAGAACTTAAGCTTTTCGTATTCACTTGAAGCTGCGTGCCAAAACAACAAAATGGCGAAGGGAAACGAGCTGCTTTTTTTTTGTGGATTTAAAACAACAAATCGTGAATGCTTAGAATTCTGGAATGGATTTTGGAACAGCAGTTTAACAGTTTTCAGTATCTAAGTCGCTTGTTCAATATATCATGAGAAAATACGGCAAGAAGGGTGCATAATAAATATGTTCTTAGTAGTTAATTACCATCCAAGAAAAACACATCTGATCAAACTTATCATCGCAAAGCTCGATTGGAATTTTCACGTGCCTACTCGGGAAAAGATAGTGCTTTTTTGGGAATTCAATTTTTATGGAGTGATGAGACTAAAATTGAATTGCTTCGTTACAATCAATCACCATAGCGAGGGTGAAGAAAAAAAGAAGCCATGAACTCTCGGAATACCACAAACATGGAGGTGACAATTTTTCGGGTGTTTTAACGAAAACGAACAGATCGTTTTTATAAAATCGCTAGAACCATAAAAGAAACAACACTACATTTATATTTTAAAAAGAAAATCTAGAAGATTCTGTCAAGTACAAGTTGTTTTTTGTTTCGTTTTTTGAAGACAACTTTCTCCTTTCTAACGTAATAATGAACATAAACACAAAATTGCAATGGTGACAAATTGCCTTAAAGACAATAAAATCAACATCTTACCTCAGTGTATACTAGAGTAAAGCTGAACCTGAATCTAATGGAAAATTTAAGTCTAGAATTTAAAGTTCAATCAAGATTACCTTCAAATTTAAGTATTTAGAACTGTTTGCTTTTTGAAGAATGGAACAATATGATGAAAGAAATATTGTAGTAGATTAGTTGCTAATTTCAGAAAGTATTTACTGAGTTATTGATCAGAAAAGACTATGCCATTGGCTATTAGTTGAAACACAGAATTTTATTCTTGGCTATCTTGTTCATGTTATGTTTGTAATGTAATGCATTATTGAATAAATATTTTATTTTAAAAAGCTTCTGAAATCGATTATGAGTACTTATTCAATGCCTAAGGTCATATTCTAACTTAACATTTTATTTATACATGTTGTTCTATGATGTTGGCACACATTTTAAATACAAGTATTTTGGATTATGCAGATATGTGTTGTGGTGCAGTGAATATCAGCTCGGAACAAAAAAATGGAGAGCTGAGCTAGAATTCCAGTTGACTTCATTGCATTCACTTACACGTAAATACCCTTAGGAATAGTATGTATCCGTTCTTCAACCTCCAGCTAAGGGTTAAATAGCAAGACAGATTGGATACTACAGCCTTGGTTGGCAACCAGTCTGCTGCAGAAAGTAATGAAAACTTATTGCAGGAAATTCTTTTACCCAGTCAGTCATGTCTTTTTTGAGCATGTATCATGTCACGGTCATGTCACGTTGAATACACCGGTTCCCGCTCGATCACCGAAGTTAAGCAACGTTGAGCCTGGTCAGTACTTACGTGGGTGACCACTTGGGAATACCAGGTGCTGTTAGCGTTCACGGATGTGCGTTGTGGTGCGGTGGATGTCGGCTTGGAGGGGGAAATCGGTGAGCCGAGTTCCAATTTCAGTTGAGCACACTGCACTCACTTGCGCACTGGTACCCTTGGGAAAGGTATTAATCCGTCCGTTCCCTCCAGTTATGGGTTAAATAACAGGGTAGGACTTGGGACCCTGCCCTTAAACAAATCCCAATGAGACTTGCTCCGTCAGGGAGGAAGCCCGCTCAACCCGACTAGGGTGAATGCGGCATACATACATACATACATGTATCATGTATAGCACTTAACTGACTGACTGATCTTGGATTATAAAAATGAGTGCCAAATATATTTATTGCATATTTAATATTACAAGAATTCAACATATTATCTAAGGTTTGAATATTGCATCCCTCAGATGGTCAACACCCCCAAGAGGATCTTAAACACTTTAAAAACAGACGGAATAATCACAAATCTACATTCAAGTTGGAAAACCTATTGTACCAAACTAGCTAGCCACAAGTGAAAAAGAAAGAGAAAAAGGAAAGGCAAAGAAGAAATAGAAAGTAAAGAGAAAAATAAGTGAGAACATGTAGAGAGGGAAGAGCCAATGAAAATAACTGAAGGAGAGGAATTCAAAATTAGGGAGGAAATGGACTGCAGACAGATATTGATATAGGTTACAATGTTGCAACTCAAATCTTTTGACATTTTTTTAAAAAATGATGAAATTTCATACACAAACGGAAATATTATTCCTAAATATATATAATCTTCACTATGCCATAAATGAAAAACAGTTTAACATTGTTATATTGCAATAAATTTTAATATTCTCAGATTCTCTTTAAGATATATCAAAAGCATTAGGATAGTAGCTTCCAACTGACACAGAAAAATAAAAGTTATACCATGTTTTTAATATTAGCTACCAGTCACAGTGACTTAGAGGTACCTATTAGAATACCTATTGAATACCCGGCATTCAATTAAGCACTGGTACCCTAGGGAAAGGTATTAATCTGTCCCTTCCCTCCAGTTATGGGTTAAATAACAGGGTAGGACTTGGAGACCCTGCCCTTAAAAACAAATCCCAATGAATATTGATACTCAAAAAGAAAAAAAGTATTACTAGACACAAAAACTTATATAAAAACAACAATAAAATTGTTGAAGAAAAAAGGTATTACCAGCAATAAATAAATAAAAAAATTTAGTTGGCAATAAATGACCGGCCAAGGTTTATATGCCATAAAACCAACCAACCAACCAAAAATCGGACAGTAATAGCATTGGTTCTGACCTAGCATCTCAACTTCAGTCATGTTCCCATTGGTGACATGCTTTTGCTGTGCCTTTTTTATAAATATTTTCATGGCAATTGTTCTGATGAGCTTTTCTCCTTGGTACCATGACTGCATGAATCTCAGTGTAACTATGTTCTATTCTACTGATTTTCTGTGGAACTTTCTTTTGCTTTCTTGCTTCCCTGCTACATATATAAAAAAAAATGTAAATGCTGTGCTAATCATCATTGGCTATCTTCCTGAAATACGTTCTTTAATTCTTTTTTCTCTTCACTAAAGTCTTCTCATTCACTTTCACTCTCTGTAATTAATTGCATCTTAGTGGCATTATTGCCTTGCATGGGATGAAAGAATAAAAAATAAATAAATATATTTTATCTCAAAGAAGCTTTGAAGATAAATCAAAGTTGGAAAAAACTCATGTATCATAATAAGAATACTTTATCTTAAAGAAGCCTTGTGATAAAAACAACTAACAAGTGCATACTAGTCCCAAAAATTAATTGTATAGAAATAACTATGCTTTATTTCAAAGAAGCCTTGTAATATAAACCATGAAGATGAAAATCCAAGTTGAAAAGAATTATAATATAATAATATGAATACTTTATCATAAAGACACTTTGTGATAAAAACAACCAAGATATGGATACTAGTTCAAAAGAATCATAGTGTAGTAATAACTATGCCTAATTTCAAAGAAGGCCTGTGATAAAAACAAAATAAGATGAAAATCCAGGTCTAAAAGAATTGATATATAAAAAGAACACTTTATCTTAAAGAAGCTTTGTGATATATCTACCAAGATGAGGATACAAGTCTGAAAGAATAAACATATCACAACAGCCACTCATCTCAAAAACAAAGTTTACCTTTTGCCTGGGACAGGACTGCAACACTTAAGCACCTGGTAATTCACTCTATTAAACAGTGATCTGCAAGACTGCTTGGTTACTCTCAGTCTCCAGTGGGCACTCTCTAAAATCAATACTTTATATGTTTAGATCAGAATATGTTGAGATAAACAGAGACGTGGAGGTGAGCAGAAAGATTGAGATAAAAAGAAAAATATATTTATTCTATGTAGTTATTACAGATTTTACAAGTTCATGAAATTATTGACTGATATACAGGAATGTTGAATTGTGCTGGACCAAGTGGAAAAGCTAGCCACACTTCAGAATCAGTGCCTGAAACACTGACCTGAGCAGCAGCCAGAAACAAGTTTTTCAGATTTATTGAGCAGCAGACAAACAGACTTGGATGAAAAGTCTGTTCAGATCAATGTTAGTTTTTTTCTTATGGAAGTCAATGTTTTTATATTAAAATTGGTAGTAACCAAACAATATTGGAGAATTTTTCAAGACATATTAAATATTAATAATTTTTTTACTGGAAATAAAATGAAGAATCAGTTTTTCTTATTCTTAAGTAACAAACTGATCCTCTCCAGGATTACTGTTCAGTTATTTGGAAAATAATATCTGATTTTAGAATAAACCTTTTAATTGTGTTCTAATATATTATTATAATAGGTGCATAAAATAGTATCATCATCATCATCATCATCATCATCAACAACAACAACAACATCATCATCATCATCAGCAGCAGCAGCAGCAGTAGTAGTAGTAGTTCCTCAACTACTTCAATTGCCAGAGTGACTTAAGTGCAGAAGAAACAGAAAACCAGGCTGATCCGTTGGCAGTCGCTCTCAGGAGTGCTGATATTGTCCTGTCTATCCACTCTTTGATGTTGTCTGACCAGCTCTTGTGTTGCCATACCTGCCTGCATCTGCCTTCAACATTGCCTTACATGATGGTCTTCCTTGTGCGATATGGCAAAATCATGCCATCTTCTACTGTTTAATAGTATCTAAGAGAGATTCTTGTCAACCTGCAAGACTTTCAACCTTACTCTGTACAAAGTTGTTGGTTTTGTGCTCTCAGTAGTATATGAAAAAGAACTCTTTCAGACATTTGAACAAGTGGATCCTATAAAGTGTCCTCTTTATTAACATGTCAATCTAAATTCAAACATTATATACTTCTCATCTTGAACATGAAAAAGTAAGAGATACATTTACATTTTTATCATGAGTTCAAGCTTGGTCATAGTGTTTCTCAAATTGTTAACAACATTAACAGATTATGGGGCTTAGGATTCACTTGTGATTAGACAGTATGATGCAGATTTCTAAATTTCTGCAATGGGGATACAAGTCTTGAAGATCAATTTGGTTGAGGATGGGTAACTGAAGAACAACATCTGAAAACACTAGTTAAACAAAACCTACATCAAAGTGTCAAAGAAATATCTCAGATAATTGGTGTGAAGATTTCAACAATAGTGGACTATCTTAAGAAAACTGACATTTTGTGGAAACTCAAATAATAGGTTCCATATGAACTCAGAAAAAAAGTCAAAGTGTTTGACATTTTAAAGTGCATTCAATGCTACAACTGTGAAATTTAAATGATCTATTTCTTGATTGAATACTAACAACAGATGAGAAATGGATACTTTATGATAATCATAAGCAATCAGCACAATTTCTCCATTATAATGAAACACCCAAACACCTAAAACTGAAATTGCATCAACAGAAGATTATGGTGACTGTCTGGTGGTTTGCCATTGGTGTTATTCATTCCAGCTTTCTGGAATCTAACCAGAGCAGCAGTACTGAAGTTTACTGGTAGCAACTAGTTGAAATGCATATTCAGTTAAGGAAAATTCAATTTGCACTGTTTAATTAACACAATCCAATTCTGCTTCATGTCAATGTTCCTCATGTTACCAGAGTGACACTGCAGATACTCACTGACTTTGTCACATCTACCATATTTGCCCTGATTGACTACCACATTTTCAAGCACCTGGACACTTCTTTAAGCCAAAAGATGTTCTGTTACAGAAACTGCATTCAAAGATTTTTTGACATTTAAACATTTGAAATTTTTTTCATAATAACCTTGTAACTTGATGGCAGAAATGTATAGATGTCCAGGGTTCCTATTTTAACTGATTTAAACACTGTTTAAATACATTAATTCTAAAATCAGACATTATTTTCCAAAAAGCCAAATACATTATGTCAGATTTTATTGTGCAAACAATGTTTTTACAATAAAATTGGTAGTAATCAAGCAATATTGGGAATTTTTCAAGGCATATTTACATTAAGTTTCTACTGGAGATAAATTGAGGAATAAGTTTTTATTATTATTAAGTAATAAAATAATCTACCCCAATATTACTACATTATGTCATATTTTATTATGTAAGTCAATAGTTTGCCAATAAACTATTAACTGACCAGTGTTGGTAAAATCTTTCAGGATATACTTAGAGTCACACATGCAATATATCATGTGGGAAAAGAAAATTTTACATGCAAATTTTATTTTTCCTTTTAAAAACTCTCTGTAGGGATGCAGAATGCAATTATTGTTCTTTTTGTTGAATGAATTTGCCAAATCCTAAGAAACCTTGAGAATCACATGAGAGATTGTTGATGAGAATAGTTCAGTTGCTGCTGAGACCTTAAGGGAGATAATTTTGCCTGCAGTGGTTCAGCAAATGAGAGAATGCCATGTGTCCTAAATAAGAATATAAATGATATTTCCAGAGTTGACCATGTTCCTTCTAGGAGCATTACAAGAAAGATCTTCCCTTTATCTGTTCCTTCATATACTGTTTGCTTTTTCCATGTGTTTTCAATTTGTATGTGTGTGTGTGTGTGTGTGTGTGTGTGTGTGTGTGTGTGTGTGTGTATGTGTGTGTGTAAAAAAATTCAAATATAAATAAAATATATCTATAACAAGGCAGCATGAATAAAAACAAAAGGAAAATTTTTCTTTACCAATGCATTTTGTCTACTGAGTGACTTTATCAAGGTAAATGTAAGGATCTTATTTTACAGCATGTGTTTATAAACTGGGATGAAACACATTGGTAAAGAAGCCTTCCTTTTGTCGTTATTCATATATAAGTCTTCACACACACACATGCAAGCGCGCGTGTGTGTGTGTGTGTTTGTATTGCACTATTAGAATTAATTTCTTTGTTATTCTAGCCCTTCCTTTCATCATGTTAAGGTGTTAGTATATCTTGGATATATTAATGCCTAATGTGGGCCTTGGAGAGTAGAGAAAAGCAAAATATTTCTTCTCTCTTTTCAAGCACCCCATCACCACTGTGTTTACACCAATATGTAATGTACAAACAGGTCTATAATGGAATGAATCTTACAAGCACTATTTTCCTACCAAAGAAGGCAAAGAAACTTTCTGTGATAGTTACTTGGGAGGCAGCCCCACTTGATATAATTATTGATTCAAGGTTACTTGTCAAGCAAATAATTATTTAAGAACATAGCATGGCTTCTGAGAAGTAGATTGTGCTATGACATAGGATGAAATTCATATCAACAATTAGTGTAACCATGCTGAAGCAGAGAATGGTGATCAAACTGTGAACCAAGTGTAGTAAGAACTTGAAGCTTCATAGGTCAATCTCTCTTATTAAGTTGCTGAAAAGTCTTCAAAGTTGTTATGGATTAAACAGAACAAAAGAAGGAAAGAAAAAAATCACCTGTTTAAATAGTGCACTAGCAATGTCCACAAAGTGTCTTTCTTGATAATGGAGGGGGGTGCTAAAAGCGAGAAGTCTTATGCCATGTCCTGTTATAGGTGAAAACAAATGGGAAGGAGTGTTTTCCATTGGCTGACATACTGATCAGTCAGTCAGTTAAGTGCCATACGTGATACACGCTTGGGCGATCATGTCTCAAAAGAGACATGACTGACTGGGCAGAAGATTATCCCGCAGTAGGTTGCCATTGCTTTCTGCGGTAGACTGGTTGCCAGCCAAGGCTATAGAACCCAATCTGTCCTGTTATTTAACCCATAACTGGAAGGAAGAGATGGATTAATACCTTTCCCAAGGGTATTTGTGCGTAAGTGAATGCAATGAATTCAACTAGAATTCGAACTCAGCTCTCCAATTTCTTGTCCTGAGCTGATATCCACTGGAGCACCACGCACATCTGATATACTGATCATTTATTACAAATTTCCAGCATTATTGTTTACACTTACTCATCATGAAACTGATGCAATGCAGCAATGGTTAAATATAGTTTGTTACTGGGATGCACACTGGTCAGGGCGATTGTCTACTACCACCAAAACCCCCTGACCAGGGCAGCTCAAACCTGATCGGGGGTTCCAGACAATGCTTTGTAACTCTCAGTATCTTATGAACATTTACTTTTTTCTTCCTATCTTTATATGTTACAAATTAAACCATGCACAACTGACTATGAAAGGACAAAACATTTACACATCATTCTGGTGGTCCCTTTTTTCATCCAAATTTGTGAATTTGTTGTGGTCATGCTAAGTCTTGAAAAAACACTATATAAAATCCTTTATTTTTAATCCATAATATAGTTATGTGTTAAAATTATTTGCGTTTTTAACAAGAAAAATCTCAAATTGATGTTAAAAATTGCTGCAAAACACTGTTGATTTATTTAAGATGAAATGAACTCTTATGACATGTTTCAAATTGTATTTAGGAACAATGTATTTTTTTTTCAATTTTTCTAGTTGAATTTTTACCTATGTTGCATATCATCCATTCCTGTACATAATTAAGTTTGAATAAAACTTGTATTTTATATAAAAACTACCTTATAAAAATTTAGGTGTGATAGAGTGGAGGGCGCTGTGTCATACAGAGTGGGTACATGTCATGGATTTGATGGGGTATGAGGAAACTCTTGCACTGGCCATAATGCTGCTCCATGATGAATGATAGCAAAGTCAAATGGATAGGATAGTATGATACTGAAAGACCAGAAACTATCAATTGACCCAGTATTAACATCAACAATGATGCATCCCAGCACATCTTAAATAACAAGTTTGTCAGTTGCTTTCAGGCAGACAAACTACATTATATCTCTCTGGTGTGACTCTGTTTTCAGACAGTTCACAAAAAACCATTAAAGGATGCCTGAAACTGGGTTTCCATCAATATGGCAGTACCTCCCACATTGCACCAACAAGGTGGGGTTAGTGGAATATCAATGTCAACATGACAATGGTTGCTGGGTTCAGGCAATTTTCGATCTCAATCCATGTGGAATTCCTTTCCACATGACTGCTTCCCAGATGGCTACAATCTCCAGGAATTTAAATGTAAGGTCAATAGACACCTCCTAACACACTAACTTGCTTCCATTCTTTCAAACACTCTTCCCATCCACCCAACTCCCAGCCTTCATATCAATACCCATCTATCACCCTCCTTTTGACATTTCCTATATCTAACCACTCTTTCCCCTTACCTTCCCATATGTAGCCCCATGAGCAATAGTGGCAGTGGAATGCCTTACTTGGGGTGAAATGATTAAAAAAAAATGTGTATGCAAATGGGAACCCCACTTTAAAAAAGGCCATGTCCCACTCACATGAAGGGTGTGGGTGTAAAAGTTAAAAGCACATTAATTGATTACCACACAACTGTAGATACACTATCATATGTCCTCAAATATGTTATGCATACTTTAACAGTCTGCAAAGTTATCACCTGTTTTAAAACACTTCAACAGCACAAAAGAATAGCATGAACGTGCATGGAAAATGGGCCAAAAAACTAGAAAACTAATTTTTAAAGCATATTTTTTATACTAACTTTCATTTTATTTATATCAGTCAGTCATTTAAGTGCCATACATAATACACACTTGAGCAAACGTGTTTCTTTTGATCTATGAATGACTAGGCAGAAGATTTTCCCATAGTAGGTTGCCATTTCTTTTTACTGTAGGCTGGTTGCCAACCAAGGCTATAGAACTTCATCTGTCTTGCTATTCAATCCATGGCTGAAGAGAGAGGAGATGGATTAATACCTTTTCCAAGAGTATTTGTAAAGTAAATGCAATAAATTCAACTGGAATTCAAACTTGACTCCCCAATTTTCATTCCAAACTGATATCCACTCCATCACAATACACATCCATTTATTTATATACAAAAACTATAAACATAATATTTTAACACTTTTAAATTAAAATAAAGAATAAAATGAAATAAAACAAATGTTAGGCTACTAAATTTAATATTTTTTAACATTATGATACCCTTAGAAGCATTCCATGTACAATGGAGGGATGCATTTTTATACCAAGTTGTCACTATTTTTCAATTCTTTTCTCTTCAAGAAATATGCAAGCAAACAGCTTATGTTCAAATCATGCTGGAAACACAGGTTATCATTTGATCTCCAAAGTTAAGCAGTGTCAAGCCCGTTAGTAAGCAGTTAGTAATTAGATGGGATACTGTTTTGGATCAACAGGTCCTGTAAGTGATAGCCTATAATCTGGAATATGTTTCAGATTTAAATAAACCAAGAAAAGTTGATAAGTCACAAAAAATTAGTCAGCAGTCAAAAAGTATGCAGATATATCATTGTTTTTTTATTTGGTCTTTCAGCCTTATTTGCAGGCAACTACTCCAGGAAATGATATAAGTTCAGCTGCCATTTTTTTTATCATTTCCCCCCAAGCAAGGCAATAATGCCACTAGGATGCAAGGCAACTAATTCAAGTGACTTGAATTGAAAGATAATGAGAAGACTTTGGTAAGGAGAAAGGACAATAAAAGTACAGGTTCGGGATGACAAATGATGATGGTTAATATTTCCTTTAAACTTCTGAAGACTGTAGGTAGCAGGAAAGCAAAAAATCAGAAGAGAGTTCCACAGGAGGGAGGTGCAAGAAAAGAAACTATTAGAATAGAGTTTATGATTATATCTACCTATTTCTATAGCGGATTGCCTATCTATTCTTTTTCTAGTTGTAGTGGGAGTCCGTTCTGGTGAAGGGTAATTGTATACTGTTGCAGATTAATGGAATTTGGCCTTGTGGTAGATAGCCCACTATAAGTCATAAAATGATTATAAAATCAAGAAAAGCAATTTGAGTCGAAAATAACATTTATATATATACATATCAATTAATGTTTTACAATCAAAGTAATACTTGAATATAGGTCCAACGGAGGTTAAATGTTCATGGCAAATAATAAGCTGAAAGAGATTTAAGGCTTAGGAATGTGGGAGCATTGTGAGTAAGGAATGTCTTTGATGTAGTCGCTCCTTAGGTCAGTAAGTACTTTTGAGACAGGGAAGAAAGTAATGAGAGGTGAAGGGAGGCAAACATAGTAGCTGTTGACTTAAGTCAAGGGGATATTGATTACACTCTTCTCCTTGGTGTCTGCCTCGGTCTGTCTGTCTGGGTGCTTCCTGTCTTGGCTTTTTATATCTGCTTTTTGGATCAAAAGCAGCTCGTTTGGGATTTCACACTTGAATTTGATTCTGGGCTTCCCATTGGCTGGTAAATAAATTCGTGTAGGCTCGCGAAATGGAAATTTGATATTTGATTAATTTTTATTTTTCAACTGAAACATCTGCATAAATCCACCTGCGCAGAGACGACTTTTGGTTATTTGCTTTCTGGTTGTTATAGAGCAAACATCCGGTTCATCGCTTTTGCTCAGTATCACCACATTTCAACAGTAAAATGGTGAGCAGCTTATGGTCAAATCACATTGAAAACACTAGTTCTCATGCAATTAGCAAAGTTAAGCAGTATCAAGTCTAGTCAGTACTTAAATGTGGAACTGCTTGAGAACAGCATATGGAGAGAGAAAGGGGATCATCACCTCCTATGGGGATGAAGTTGAAATAATAGATAGAGAATGCCACTGGAAAATACATAAACTTAAGGAATCAACGCATATGCTAGGCTATAAAAATCTCCTAAGCTGACCAAGCATAGGGAGAAATACAATTTGGGAACCAGTAATACAGAGTGCCAGAGAAAATCATTAGTGTCAAAATTGCAATATGAGCTCTGGTAAAAAATACTAGAGAAAACCATTAACATAAAAAAATTGCAATATGAACTGTGGAAAAAATGGGTCTATAAGTCCCAGAAATTCAGTTGTGCTTGTCTTTAAGGCTCATTGGATATAGATATTGGTTAGTTACAGTGACTTGACCCAAAGAGTTGTGAGTTCAATACCAGGCTACAGCAGTGGTGAACAAGTAACTTAGAGAGTTAGAAGGAGATAACTCATGACTACCAAAGAGGCTTTGCACAAAGGAATGAGAATAATATACCCCAGGGATCATAATAAATGGTTCAGTTTGAAATTCTGAAGAAGACCAGAGTGTACAATGGCAGTACAAATGGCAACAAAGATGAGAACAATAGTCTGAATAATATATATAGTGTAACAATAGCTACTATAAGTATTCTTCTACAATTTGAAATATGTTTTGGTTTTAAATAGCCCACAAAATTTTATAAGAAGCCATAAAAAAGAAATCAGTCAACAAAACATGCAGACATATCACTCTCCTTGGTTTATTCTTTCAGCTTTATTTGCAGGAACCTCATGATTCCTAGTAAATGCAGGGTACAGTAGAAATACCTCCCATATAATGGTAAGACATTAGCTTGATGAAGACAGCATTGCCATTATAGTTTTACCAATAAACTACGTTTGGCAGTAAGGCCTTGGATCAGGAAAGTGATGGTTTTGAGAAGTATGACAGTCTCTTAATTGCTGTTGTTCCTAAGTTCACTCTGACTTGAGGTGGTAGCATCTTTTAGGATCCCTGCTATGGGTAAATAGTTGAACACCCAACAAAAACAAAACACTATGAAAGTATACAAATACATTTTAATAGTAAAAATACCAGCAATATATTTTTATATTAAAAATTACCAACAATACATTTTTATAGTTGAAGTATGCTCAAACGTGTTTAAAATATTTAGATTTCAGCATTAAATAAAATTGCCAATAATATTTATTTATATAGAATGTACAAATAATTTAGACTGATTTTAAATGTGAATTATGTTCAAGTGTCTCATGATTTTTTTTCAATTTCTTTCAGATTTAACAACTTCAGTCTTTGGCAATTTTAATCATGGAAAGATTAACAATTGAACAATGGGTTAAAGTTATCGAAGCCTATTACAAAAATGAATGTTTAAACAGAAATGCATTTGACTTTATTGAATGAGAAGTTCTCAGGTTGCATCATCTCTGGAAACAGTGATGTCAACTGGTTACAATGATCATGCAATTTGATGCCTTTAGATTTCTTCCTTCATCTCAAAATTATTGTCTATGCCAACAATAATTCAACAGCTGAAGGATGAGATTGTGGTGATACCGAGCAAAAGCGATGGACCGGATGTTTGCACCCTCACAACTAAAAAGCAAATGACCAAAAGTCGTCGGTGCGCAGCCGGATTCACGCAGATATTCCAGTTGAAAGCTTAAAAATAATTAAATATTAAATTTCCAGTTCGCGAGCCTACGCAAATTTTATTTATCAGCCAATGGGAAGCCCAGAATCAAATACAAGTGTGAATCCCAAATGATCTGCTGTGATCCAAAAAGAAGATATAAAAAGCCAAGACAGAAAGCATCACCAGACAGACCCAGACACACACGGACTGACTTGAGAGAGACGAGAGTAATTAGTATCTCCCTTGACCAAGTCAAGTGGCTTACTATGCTCGTCGCCTTCACCTCTCCTTTCTTTCTTCCCTGTATCAAAACTACTTACTGACCTAAGGAGCAAATACATCAGAGACATTACTTACTTACAGCACTCCCACATACCTAACTATTAATTCTCTTTTCAGCATTTTAATACCATGAACATTTTAATGTCCGTTGGACCTATACTTTAAGTATTACTTTAATTGTAAAAGCCTTTATTGATATGTGCAAAATATAAAATGTTAATTTTCAACTCAATTTGCTTTTCTTGATTTATAATCATTTTATGACTTACAGTGGGCTATCTACAACGAGGCCAAATTCCGTTAATCTGCAACAACATAATACTACCCTTCACTAGAACGGACTCTCCACTATAAACTGGAAAAGAATGGATAACCCGTTATAAGATAATAAGGCATATTGGTGAGATCGAGAAGCAACTATGCAGAGGTGTCATCAAAAATTTTTACCATTGACTGAAGTCTTAGAGGACATTTGAGTAATATTTTTTCACACATAATTGCCAAAACTCAAATAACATGATCCGATAGTGGAATCAATAAAATTTTACCAATAACACTACTTTATTTACTGCTAACTTCGATTTGTCTTAATAGAACACCCTATAGTAGAATTACCAACAATACATTTTGTCTGTAGTTGAAGCGTGTTCAAATATGTTCAAAATATTTAGATTTTAGAATTAAATAACCCATAGAGGTTGATATGCCACTAAACAAAACCAACCAACCAACCAACCAACCAACCAACCAACCAACCAAATGGCCAACATGAAAGAATTCTTTCTTGACATTCAGTCAGTTAAGTGCCATACATAATATGCACTTGGGTGATCATGTCTCGAAAGAGATATGACTGACTGGGCAGATGATTATCCAGCAATAGATTGCCATTACTTTCTGCGGTAGACTGGTTGCCAGCCAAAGCTATAGAACCCAATCTGTTCTGTTATTTAATCCATAACTGGAGGGAAAAGATGGATTAATACTTTTCCTAAGGGTATTTGTGTGTAAGTGAATGCAATGAATTCAACTGGAATTCGAACTCGGCTCCCCGATTTCTTGTTCCAAGCTGATATCCTCTGCACCACAACGCACACATTCCTGACATTAATTCAAATAATATTCTACAATTTCATAAATCAAACTGTTTCAAAAATATGTTAACAACACTACAACATAAAGTACACATGTCACTACCTCTAGTAATTCTGTCCACACAGACATATGTATACACAAAAGATGAGTATCATCTATCATGTATTCAACTGTGAAAGCAGACTAACATATATCATATTTATCATTACTTCAAAACTCTCAAGAAAATTAAATTTTGGTATTGACTCATAAAGACTAGATATGGTGCTAAACAAAAAAATCAATCAACTAATGTCTTACTATTATGTTGCAGGTATTTCTGAAACATCCTGCAGCATCTTCATGAATACTAGCATTTCTAATTAGTCACTTAGATTTAAATCATGAGTGAATGATGCTACTGCTGTTGGAAAAAAGTTTAAATCATCAGTTAATGATATCTGCTGATCTCTAATGAAACATCTAATGGTTATAAATAGTTTTTAAAGGTTAGTAACACTGAGATCTGAAAGCACATCAACATGGCCTATGACACATTTCAAAAGCTAACCAGAGTACTGAGAGACAGGAAAATCACATTGAAAACAAAGAAGAGTGCTAGACTGCAATGTGATATCTGTTCTTTGGTATGGCAGTGAATGTTGAATAATCTCTTCAAAGATGAAAGAGAAGCTCAAGGCAGAAAAAATGTAGTTCTACAGAAGGATGCTGAGGATACCATGGACCAAGCATGTGAACAACAATGAAGTGTTGAAGTGGATGCATGTGAGAAGAAAACTCATACTTAACATCAGGAAGAGACAGTGGAGGTTCCTAGACACATAATGAGAAAGAAGGGTCTGGAGAATCTTATACTCACAGGATGTATAGAGGGAAAGAGAGACAGGGTAAAGCAGCATTAGACATATTTGATAGGCTTGAGCAAATGGAAGGTGGAGAGGAAATTGGGAGAGATACCAAAAGGATAAATATTAAGAGTGACAAGGGACAGGGGCAAGTAAAAGTTTATAATTGCCTATGTCCTGAAGCACATGGCCCATGAAGAAGAAGAACAGCCTGTAAGAATATTATGAATGGAAATTAAGTTCTCTGTTTATTTATAGGAACAGATACTTCAGCAGAAGAGAAAAAATTAACAAACAGATTCAAATGCAACAAGTACTGCTATCTATGCATATGTATCTGCATCTGTTCTTGATTGCATACAGAAGTATATCTGTGCATGTGCATATTTTATGTATCTAAACTTATTTATAAATGGAACTTTGTTTGTGTGTGTATATGTGTGTCTGTGTGTGTCCATTACCTATAGACTCTGAAACAGCTGAACTGATTTTCTTGAAAATTTACACAGCTGTACTATAAGCATCTGCGAGTGTTCTTAGCTAAGTTTTGTGTCGAGGTACCCCCGAAAAATATCGAAAATTGATAATTGAAAAAATCAGGTTATAGTAGGAGTGGTCTGATTTTAATCAAATTTGATACACTAATAGACAAAGACATAAGAAATGATATTCAGAAGTTTCAAGGTTGCAGTTCTTACAATAGTGCAGAAAATTGTTAATATATATATATATATAAAAGCCAAGATGTTTGTGTGTGTGTGTGTTTGTTATTTGATATTGATACCAAAAAATCAAAACTTGACTTACATCCATTCATTTTTTGTTTAGTCTACGGTTTCGCTTTAACTGGAAACAACTATTGCTTTTTAGTCTTTTGTGCCAACATCCAAAGAGTCTGAGCTCCAGGACCATGGATTAGTTTTAAAGCTTTCATTACATCTGAGTAACGCCGGGCTATGCTGCTAGTCTTACACATAAATGTAAGTATACATGCATCTGAATGTTTTTTTTTATTCTATTCATTTCACTGCAAGCAAGATAATAAAGCCACTAAGATGTAAGGGGTTAGTAAGGGTGAGAAAATATGAGAAAAAGAAAACATTATTAAAGAGAGAGAGAGAGAGAGAGAGAGAGAGAGAGAGAGAGAGAGAGGACCAATAAAAGAACAGGAATTAAGAAGACCAAAGATAATGATTGACAATACATTTAGCTTTTTGAAGATCAAAGTTGACTGGAATGCAAGAAACTGGAATAGAGTTGCACAAGTGAGAATTGCAAAAGAAGAAACCGTTAGCACAGAATAGTTACATCTTAACATTTCAACTATAAAATGATGAGACCTTGCTGCCAATCTAGTATTATGCTTAAATTCATAAAGTCTAGGTACCAAACAGGAAAGCTCATCAAAACAATTATCAGGAAAAGTTGCCAAAGAATACAGGAAATAGTGAAGCCTCTTCTTTAGTATGGCAAACCAGAAAAGAATAACCAAACTTATAAATTGCATGTCTAATATTTCAAGTAATATTTTTTAATCATTTCACCCCAAGCAAGGCAATAAAGCCAGTAAGATAGTACTGAGTAAAAGAGAATATGAGAAAATGAAAACATTATTGAGGAGAGGAAATAATAAAAGAACAGAAATTAAAAAGACAGAAGATACAATTCACATTTTTTTTTAATCATTTCACCCTGAGCAAGGCATTCCACTGCCACTATTGCGCAGGGGGTTACATAGGGTCGGGGAAGTGATGGGAAAAGGATGGTTAGATATAGGAAATGTCAGAAGGAGGGTGATAGATGGGTAAGGGTACTGAGAATGAGGATTGGTTAGATGGTGAGTTTGTTTGAGAGAATAGATGCAAGTTAGTGTGTTAGGAGGTGTCTATTGACCTTACATTTAAACTCCTGGAGATTGTAGCTGTTGGGGAAGCAGGCATGTGGAAGGGAATTCCACAGGCGAGAAGCGCGAGAAAAGAAGCAGTTGGAATAGAAATTACGGTTACATCTTATCTGTTTTACTGTAAAAGGGTGGGACCTAGTTGCTAATCTAGTATCTCATGTAAATTCATACCTAAGTGGCACCAATGACCAAAGTTCATCGGAGCAGAAGCCATGAAAGTACTTATAGAAGAGGCAAGGGAAGCCACGTCATGCCGGTGAGAGAGTGGTTGCAGCCAGTCCGCCAAGTCAGGATCGATCACATTACAGATTCTTTGTTGTATTTTGTCAAGAAGCCCGAGGAGAGTAGCAGGGACACCCAACCAGATGTTGCAGCAGTATTCAATACACGGGTGGATGGTAGATTTATATATGGCATTCAGTTTTTAAAGATCAATATTGAGTGGAAAGAAGATGCTGAAAGAGAGTTATACAAGTGCAAAGTGTGAGAGATGAAACTATAAGTATAGAACTTATGGTTTCCTCTAGTAAAATGATGAGACCTTGCCACTAATCTAGTAGTATGCTTAAATTCATAACGTCTAGTTAGCAAAGAGGAAAGGTCATCAGAAATGAAAATTTGCCTAATAATATAGGAAAGATATCAATTCACAGATTGTACTTAAGAAATCTGAAAAATGAATCATTAAAAATGTTGTAATAATAATAAATCCAACATTAAATGAATTGAATAATTTAGACAGCTCTTCATTATTCTAAACAGTAGTCATATATTTGAACATTGATTATATTATACACAGAAAAGAGATGGTTTTTTTTCCTGAAAAAAATAATCATGTTTTTATTGATGCTCTCAAGCAAATAGATAGATCAAAATTCACATTGTCGGAGTAAAGCTGCTAGAGTGGGAAGGCCAAACGAAGATGCCTAAGAAAATAAATAAAAATATAATAATAAAACTACAATTTTAGAAATAAAGACATTATTTTTATTTAGACAGCCAATTGTTTTTTTTTTAGTTTAGTTTCTGTAATTTTGAGATGAGATATTATCATTGCTAGAGTTTTTTGGGCTACTGATCTCACTCTTTTATAAAGACAAAATTTAAACCTAATCATTCTACAGCCTTCTTAAGGTACAAAATTGATTTGGACAAAATAGTAAAGCATATTCTTTTGGGATGGCAAACCTGAAAAGAATAATCAACATTAAAAATTGCATGTCTAATATTTCAAGTAATATTCTTAATCATTTCACCCCAAGCAAGTCAATAAAGCCACTAAGATGTTACTGAGTATGAGAGAATGAGAAAAAGAAAACATTATTAAAAAGAGGGAATAATAAAAGAACAGGAATTAAAAAGACAGAAGATAACAATTTACATGGCATTCAATTTTTGAAGATCAATGTTGAGTGGAAAGAAGATGCTGAAAGAGAGTTATACAAGTGCAAAGTGTGAGAGATGAAACTATAAGTATAGAACTTATGGTTTCCTCTAGCCATTTCAACTGTAAAATGATGAAACCTTGCCACCAATCTAGTAGTATGCTTAAATTCATAACGTCTAGCTAGCAAAGAGTAAAGCTCATCAGAAAACTTATGAAAGTATTTATAGAAATGATGTAGGGAAATGGGAAAATGATTGTAGCTGAGATGCCTGGTCAGGCCAATAATATTGTGTATTCTTCTTTGTATTGTATCAAAAAAGTCTAAATACATAACAGAAGCACCAGACTAAGTGTGGCAGCAAAATTCAATGCATAGATCAATGGTAAGATAGATTCTGGCAAGAAAGATCATCTAGCACAACACAGTGAACAAATTGTCCTAGCAGTAGATCTAGTAATTGATTTCATATAATTTTTCCACTTCATGTTAGCAGAATTGGATATGTGTATGTATGCAAGCATGAACCAGCACATGTGTATGTTCATGCATCAATGTCTTTTATATGTATGTACACACAGGGATGCATGAATTGGCCACACACCACTGCTGCTTGAACAATTCTCAGCAATTTTAATGAAATGACCTTAAGAAAACACAATGTCTTAAAAAAAGATTTTATACAAATAATACCAACACACATTTACAATTAGACTGAATTTGAAAAATCTTAATTGAAATAACCTTTTGAACAAATGATGTCAGTAAAACTAATGAGGATCAGAGAGGATTAAAAAAACTTTCAAGCTTCTAATATAATGTGATACCTATTTCAGTTCATTCCCATATATATATATATATATATATATATTAGAAACAGAAATAGGGTTTGTTCCAATGATAGAAATTGGTATAGAAGAAAAAAGTATGAGAAACCATGAATGTTTTGTTTAAAGTGTAGATTTATTGTTGTCATTATTATTAATATTACTTGCTTTTTGCATGATATATTAAGTGTCCATAATGGTATTTGTGTTGCGATACGTGTTTTGAGTCTAAAGTTGACTCTCTTCAGTTGAATAAATTTGTGATTTTACAAATCAAGATCCGTTTGTTTTCCTGATGGCCAAAATAATATGTATATATAGATAAGTGGTGAGCAGGTCAGAAAGTTCATACTTGTGCATGTTTGTTTGTTTTTTTTTTTTGTTTTTTTTCACACATGCACATTAAATCTCTTCCATTCATAGCTTCTTACACTTTTTTCTTAAAATCATTAGGTGTCCATTGATTGGCTTATATAGATTATCTGTTGATTATTGTGATATATCCAGCGATATCAGTTATTGTTTGTTCCTACTGGATTGGGGCATCATTACCAGATCCAAGGATATATCATAATAATCAAGAGATAAGAATTGAACTCATGATCATTAGATAATAGTACCACAGGTATAACCAACTGCTATAACCACTATGCCACTGTCATGAAGGACATTAGTGGTGTATTTTATATTTAGTGTTAGCTGTTTTTTTATATTTAGTGTTAGCTGTTTTTTTATATTTAGTGTTAGCTGTTGTTTTTTTTATATTTAGTGTTAGCTGTTTTTTTATATTTAGTGTTAGCTGTTTTTTTATATTTAGTGTTAGCTGTTTTTTTATATTTAGTGTTAGCTGGTTTTGGCAACTAATTATGTTCATGGGTTCATGCCACTTTTTATAATTTTGTATTTATTTCTGAGATGAGTAATTGTCAATGTCTTGCTATTGTTTTGAACAATTGTTCTCATCTTGGTTGATATAGGTGTTATATTACAATAATCATTATCACAATAGGATATATCACAATAATCAACAGATAATCCATATTAGCCAAACAATGAGTACCTCTGATGACCAGAGGGTACTTAGTATACATTGTGTCTATAATAATATAGGGTACATTGTGTCTATAATAACATCTATATCAACCGAGATGAGAACAATAGTTTGAAACAATGCCAAGATATTGACAATTACTCATCTCAGAAATAAATACAAATATATATATGATTTTAGATATATCAGATTAAATAAATTGCAAACATTATGTTTGCTTATTTTTGTTACCAGACTCACATTCCTGAAGATGATCTCGGAAGGAGAGTGAAAGTACTTGAAAACAATGAGAAATAAATAATAAAATCATCTGTAAAAGTTACAGCTCATCTCTTACATCTTTCAATTATAATACACAAAAGATTATCCATGAGTATAAATGAATTTTATGAAAAATAAGCAGATAAATGTTTGCAATTTATTTAATCTGACATGTCTAAAAGAAAATTTGCTGCCTATACACAAATATGTATTATTATTTGATTATTTATTTTTTGGTCATAGTTAAATTAGACCAGTGCACACTTGTATTAAAAAGTGTTCAATACAATTATATTGTAGAACTTTTGAATATTTTTCATTTGTAAACAAGTTATTACGCAAGCCAGGTTTCTACCCTTTTTGGTGTCTTCAGGTGATTTATAATAACTGATTTTACCATTTCTTTTTAAAACGCTCATATAACAAGAATTTTTTATGAATGTGCAATATTCAAAATTACAATAAATTAGAAAATCGTGTGTTCATAAAAATCCCTGTTACATGAGTCTTTTAAAAAAATAGTTTAATCAGTTATTATAAATCACCTGAAGACATTGAAAAGGTAGAAACCTGAGTTGCGTAATAACTTGTTTACAAATGAATATAGTCATCTATATATATATATATATATATATATATATATATATATATATATAGTTATCCACATACAAGCCTGTTTTGCTGTATCACAGTTCATCAGTGTGGCTAGAAATTTGGTTGCTTCCAGCTGGGATCAAAACTCGACGAATTCGGTGTCAGTCGAAGTCCCTACTCCCTAAGCCATAGGCGCATGGAATGAGAGAGGAGAAATCTCAGCGTGCTATATGTATGTGGTGTATACACACACCAGTCACTGAGAGAACTCAATTCATTACTGCAGAGTAACACGTATATATATATATATATATATAGCCATCAGCATACAATCATGTTTCGATGGATCACAGCTAATCAGTACAGTTAGATTGAATACATGGTGTATACACATGCTAGCAGAGAACTCCATTTATGATTGAAGAGTAATGCGTAAATCACAGAAGTGGTTGTTGTTTTTAAAGTTTTCACTTCTAAAGAGCTCAATCAGATAACGAGAGCATAGTCATCCACATACAAGCCTGTTTTGCTGTATCACAGCTCATCAGTGTGGCTAGACATCTGCTTGCTTCCAACGGGGATCAAAATACGATTGATTTGGTATCAGTTTGAGAGCTATCAGCAGATGGCTGAGAAAGGAGGAAATTTTAACATGTTATTTATTGTTATGTCGCCAAGTATAAATGAATAACTCAACAACAGAATCAGAATATAAGTTGTATTCCACGGAAAGACGGTTAGTATGTACAGAAGTGATTAGTAATATTTACAATAGAAAGATACAAGGGTCCAATCCGTCGTAAGACGTGTGTATACGTGATTACTTCCGGTACACCACCGGAAGTGTGACTAACTCTTCACTGACTCGCACTGACTCTTCAGTAACTCATTAGAGACGCTCAAGTGACTCTCTACGACTCTCTTGTAGAGAATCCACCATTGCTAGATATAGCAATGGGAACAGTCCATTTGTAGTCAAATAGGAGCGGCGCCCTAACATTTATATATGTATATATACAATAAAGTTTCTTTCACTGGTTCCATTCTTTCTCAGATGATTCATATCTATCAGCTTGTCTACCTGACTTATGGTCTATCTCAACCCATATACAATATCTACACTAGCACATCTTCAAGAGCGTAGGTTATTTAAAGCTATAAAATACTTTCTGATTGTAAGAAATATTTGGGCGGTAATAATGATTTTACTAACACAAATCATACTAATTAACCCATAGGTGTAGGGAGAAGCAGTGGGTTTATATTTTTCCAAAGGGTGTTTGCATATAAAAGAATATAACAAACCTGACCTGAATTGGAACTCAGCTCTCCAATTCCAAGTCATTATCCATTACACTACTCACACATCCAAACTTACAGTATCTTACATCTCAAGAGGTCACCTATCGAGATACTGACCAGGCTTGATAATGTTTAACTTCAGTGATTGTTGTATCAGAACTAGTGTTTCATTGTGATATAGCCTTTATATTTAAATATCATATTTACTGCATACATTTGTTTCAGCAGACATTCCTGTTTTTTAAACAATGTTAATTTACAATGTCAATTTTACATGTACCAGCTTGTGCATTTGTGAGTCTTAATAAAGAAAATATGCCTTCCAGTAGGTATTAAAACTGCATACCACTCATAGAAGAAACTACCATTAATCTTGTTGTGCTTTTAGTATTCTCAGCAAAGTTTAGTTACCTTATTTAAGAAATTCACACACATGTACACTACTGGCTATAATTATTAGACCACCCCTGTTTTTTTTAAATGAAATGATTTATTTCATACTATTTTTAGTATTTATTGCCAAACGATAACGGCATTGTTTTTTAGTTATTCTTACTTTGCAAAATTTTACAAGGCATGGAAGCAAAGATGAACTTGTCCGAATCACCCTAAATTTTTTTCATTCTTTCATTGATGAAACTGCAATATAGGTAATTATTAAATATTTATAAATTCATTTGATGCACGTTATTGGGCAGTATTAACAATAAAGAACATTCTATTTTCATTTACAATTATTCACTTGGCAATAAATACTAAAAAATAGTATGAAATACATCAATTTGTTTGTTTTTTTGTCCTCCAGGTTTGGGGGTTGGGCACAGGGCTAACAACCCTGCCCCGTAAAAACAGTTTGTTACAGAAACAGCAACAAAAAGTTGCTGCCCTATGCACCATCTGGGTGTGACGGATAAATGATGACATCATTTTTTAAAACACTGGGGCGGCCTAATAATTATGGCCAGTAGTGTATATATTTATATATTAAGTGAATTTTTTAAATGCTATTATTATTTCTTTCTTTATTTCTATTTGTATATCTGTCCCAATCCATTCGTTTTATATCTGTCTGTGCATACCTTGATATATCAGTTTATGCATATGTTTACACACGCACACAATAAAAAATAGGCATTATTAGCATGCAAAGCATAATCAGCAAATAAAACTTTCAGCTGAGGCTGCTTACATTTGCTTAGTGCAAATACACTATAGAAAGATATCAACCAAAACAGGAGTAGATAGGTTTGCCTAGTGTCCAGTTCACACTCCTCCCCAGTCTTTTGAATAGAAGTAGCTTTACCTGTTGTGTCCTGTTTAACATTGAGTTTCTAGTTCCTTTTAAAATCTGATACCACTCTATAGTTATAACATGTCCAACTGAGTTCTGAAATTTTATTCACTATTTATTTATTCTTTCTTTCTCTCCCAATAGAAATAGACATATTTACCTATCACCCAGTTCAGACTCCTCCCCACTCTTTTGAACAGAGGTAGAGGTTTATCCATTGTTTCCTGTTTATGATTGGGTTTCTGGTTCCTTCTAAAGTCTAATTCCAATCTATACTTCTAACAACTCTACTTGAACTCTAAAATTTGATTCACTGATTAAACCTTGACCCCATCAAGTCTAGAACTAGCTGTTGTCTGTCCTGACTAACATCAGAACGTCACTTCTTTATTTTTCTTATGCTAATACAACACAACACAGTAGACCACTAAGTTGAGTGGCTCTTGGGCCTTGTACTGGATGAACATGAGTAAAAAAAAATTCCCCCTAAACAATGTCTTATCAGGACATCACAAAAAACCTTTCATGTCACTGGCATGCTGAATTTTTTTTTAACAATTTTTATTAACGTTTAACCCTGTAAAAGGTCTAAGAGTCACTTAAGGTAGAGTTACTGAATAAGGTTGTTGTATAAACCTAAAAGGAGGTAAGAAGTGCAGATTATGAGAATATGTAGGAAAGATAACAATTGACCCTAGACATGAAGAGGTTAAGATTTTAGTGATTGGGGAATTTTTAATGGACACATAAAATACACAAAGACATCTTGAGAATTTAACATCCACACAGATTCCATAAAGTGCACATATGATTTCTACAACCAATAAAATCAGTGCAAGCATAGAATTTAAAAACTGATACATACATAAACACTAACACCATAAAATATATGATGTCTAAACAACCAATGAAAGCAAATGGATGCACTAGTGATGCAATGAATAGTGGTTCAGTAGTTCAAATTCCATGTGCATGTGGTGCAATGGATATGGGCTTGAAATGAGAAATCGGAGAGCCGAGTTCAAATTCCAGTTGAATCCGTAGAATTCACTTATGTGCAGATACCCTTGGGAAAGGAATGAACCCATCTCTTCTCCCTCCAGCTATGGGTTGAATAGCCGGATAGATTGAGTTCTATAGCCTTAGTTGGCAACTAGTCTACTAGAGAAAGAACTGGCAAACTACTGCAGGAAAATCTTCTGCTTAGTCAGTCATGGATCAAAAGAGACATGATCACCTAAGCATGTATCACGTATGGCACTTAACTGACTGACTGACATTCATTTACATACAATTAACCTTGGGTATGACTCCATCTCTTCTCCCTCCAGATATAGGTTGAACAGTAGGATTTAATTAGAAAAGTCATTGACATTTCCCCCAAAAAATATTCATACACTATTGACTTGTAAAAAAGGAATTATTCTTACAACCTCAAAAATGTTTCAGCTTGAAATAACCCACAATGGTTTGATAGGCCTTCAAAGAAAAAAATCAATTGACCAATGAAAACAAAGCAACATAGAATTTAAAAATTGAAATGTAACTTCATATTATTCTTTTTTCAAAATTTCTGATAATGTTAAATAAATAGATTTGAGTAAATTTATAATGATTTTCCTACTTGTTCCTTATTTAATAATTATGTTAGGTTTAATATATATAAATAAATATGTTAGGTTTAATATATATATATATATATTATTAGTCATCCACATACAAACCTGTATCACACCACATTAGTGTGGCTAGACACATCCACATGCTTCTGGCTGGGATCAAAATTCAATTGATTTGGTGTCAGTCAGAGTCGCTACCCCCTAAGCCATAGGTGCATGGAATCAGAGAAGGGAAATTTTTACGTGTTGTATATAAGCAGTGTATACACACGCCAATCACCAAAAGAACTCAATTCATTTCTGAAGAGTCACACATATTCGCAGAAGTGGAAACTGTTTTTAAAATTTTCTTCTCTAGAGAGCTCAATCATAATGAGAGCATAATAGATAGATAGATAGATAGATAGATAGATAGATAGATAGATAGGTATTACTGAGAACCAATATTATTTGTGAATTTACATGTTCTTTAAGGAACTGTGTTCCTCATCAATCCAAATTTGAAAATAATTTTATAGGATATACTGTAACATGTTTAACAAGAAGACTCATGTTACATCTCCCTGACTATAGCTTTATTAGGTTTTATTTAAATACACATGGAGACCTACTGAACTCTATCATTGATAATACAAATATAATTGCATCATTCACTTGTTAAAAAAAGGCCAAAAATAATGGAAGCATTATTAATAAAAAAGAAAAGCCAACACTTAATAATATTAACTATGAACATTCCCACAATGTGCCAACCAGGTTTAGAGAATATAACATTTCTATAAATCTAGATACATATATTAAACAATTCATATATTCAGTTGAAAGTAAAATAAAATTCGTCCTTGATAATGGCTAAAAGTATAGCCAAAGCACTTGGAGAAATAAAACATTCAGACAATTTTTATATAATTTATGTACTAAAAAGAAAAAAAATTATAAGATCAAAAAAAAAAATTTTTTTTAAATTAATCACAGCACTTTCTCCTGTTATTTTTAACAAACTTGTATATATATATATATATATATATATATATATATATATATAAAGAATGACCACATGCTGCCATTGAAAAAAGTACTTACTTAATTCTTAAACTCTGATTGATACAGACTCCACTATGTTTGCCTCTTTTTTCTCTCTTTCTTTATCTTTCTTTCTCACTCCCTTTCTTTCTTTCTTTCTTTCTTTCTTTCTTTCTTCTGCAGTTATTAGTTAATAATTATGAATTACGCCCCTTTGATTTCATCTTCCTGCATTTTAATATTTTTTAATACTTCTTAAATTTTAAAATTTTATTTAAAATTTTAATTTTAATTTTTTATTTACATGTAGTATTAGTATATTTAAATTTTAACTCTTGTTAATAAAAAGCAGTAACCTGACTTTATAAGATTTAACTCCCATGAACATCGAGTGACCTTAAATTCAAATCTATTAAACTGTCAGTTTGAAAAATGCACTTGATGACTGCATAACACATGAAACTCCAAGTTGTACCATCAACATAGGACAATATGTATATTTATTAATACATATATATATATATATATATATATATATATTAGGGTGAATCAATAAATCATTAGTCTGAGATACAGTTATTATTTATAAAAGATCAAGATGTTGTTTAACAGAGATGAGATATTAGAAACATTGGATTAAGTGCATTGACAGGGAAGGAGATTATGTTGGAAAATAAATATTTCTTATATAAAGTAAATGCTTTTTTGGTCATGAGATTTCTGACCAATTATATATATATATATATATATATATATAATCCGCAGACAGATCTGTTTCGCTGTATCACAGCTCTTCAGTACGGTTAGACTCTGATTGCTTTTAACCCAGGATTGAAACCCGACCGAATTGTGTCAGTTGGCGATTTTACCTCTGAGCTATGGGCGCTTGGTAGAAAAAGGCAAACTTTTCTGCATGCATATTATCATTATACACACCTAATATGGAGAGAAAGAGTGAGATAGGCAAAGTGTAAGAGATGCTAGGGTTATTATCCAGAAAGAATCCTTTCACTATTAACTCTACATAAAACACGTACCTGACAAAGATACAAAGATAAACTCATCTAAGTGTTTGTTGTCTAAAGTTCTCAAATTGTAGAATTTTTATCATTCTATGAATTATTCAAGAGAATAACCTCATTGTTATTTTGATCATTATGCATTGGCCAATGTGTTTTCGAATGTTACTGAGGTGTGTCACATCAAGTAATATTTGAAATCAACAACTACCATAAAGACAATATTGTGTCATTACAGTATTTTCAATGAAAATTTTACAGAGAAGCTTAGATCTGTTTTTTTTTTCTTCAAAAAGTATGTTCCTCCAGGATTCCTTTCATTTATCAAATGTAAAACAATTCAGTTAGTGTTAGATATATCTGAACAGGCTGAAACAGATTAAGGATTCTATTCAATACAAACAGAGACAACATTTTGGTAGGGATAATTGCAGCACCAATTAATGTTTAGTGATTAAAAGAATGAAGAGGAGGGTGCTCTTTCAAATGGTAATGTTAATATTAACTGTTTCCTTATAAGAAAACATTTGGCATGCATTGATTGAGCAGTTAGAGCTACTCAAGTTATGCTTTTTTTTTTCTTTCCCTAGCCATTGGGCCAAAATCATGATGTAGCATCTGTTCATTTCATTTCTAATTATAATGGTAACTGTTCTTGAAGATGATCAGATAAAAGCCTTATGGCAGTTAAGACTCTAAAGTCAAAGTCCTGTTCCTCAACAGATTTATTAAAATCCAAATAGTGATGTTATTGTTGGCGGGTGGGATTCAGGAGAATGAGAAACTTCATGCTTGGGCCCATGCTTTTATAGTGCTGGTTCCAAAGGTACATAAAGACTAACAGGGAGTGGTCAAAAAGTTATCAGTCAACCAGTTAGGGAGGGAAAGTGAAACATAATGAGATGATAGAGAATGGAGAGGATTGAGGAAAGGATAAAAGAAACATATGGGGTTCAAGAAGGCAGAAGATGGCAATTGACATTGCGTTTAAATTTTTGAAGATTATAGTTATCAGGAAAGCAAGGAAATGGAAAAGTGTTTCATTGGTGGAAGTGTGAGAAAAGAAATTGTTGAAGTAGAAGTGGTGGCTGCATTTAGCTAGTTCAACAGTAAAAAGGTGAGACCTAGTTGCCAATCTAGTAGCACACTTAAATTCATGTGGTTGGGACACTAGGAAAAAAATCTTGTCAGAGCAGTTGCCACAAAAATATTTGTGGAACAGGTAGATGGAAGAGAGTGACTAGAGACAAGATGTCTGGTCAGGACTAATTATATTGCAGATGCTTTGTCAAGATGCAGAGCAGGAGCACCAGACAAGTAATGGCAGCATTATTCAATACACAGACAAATTGTGAACCTAAAAAATATTCAGATGTGAAAGATTTTTGGGCATGACACAGTGAACCAACATTCCTTGAAGCAGAAACAGTAGCATGCAGAAGATAGGGGTACAGAGGGTACAACAGACTCAGACATCTAATTAAAGAAGGAAATAAAAATTTATTAAATTATATAAAAGTTTATATTTAATTAGAATAAAGTTTTTAGTTTTTATTTCATGTTTCATCTGTTTTTACATATTTAAAATTTCTTCCTTTCTTACATTTCTCAGTACTAGCCCCCCCCACACACACACACACATACATTCACACTTAAGCCTTAGCAGCACACTATCAAGGTGTTGGTGATCCTGGGCATCACCAAAGCTCTGCACATCATTAAGCAGACATGGCAATTGACTCGATATAATCACTCCACTTCAGATCAATGGAAAATGTGAGGCCTGAAGGTGTATTGTTGCTCACCTGGTGTTTAGCATCAGAATTAGTGCACACACAGGATATTCACCTTGATTTTTTATTTAGCAGTAAATAAACTAATCACAGATAAGATACAAACTACTTTTCTATTTGATAGCTGAACATTTCAGCTCTATAAAAGATGTCTTAAAAAATAGATTAAATTATCTAAATTAATGATTCATTTTTCCCCAAGCTATGTTCAGGAAAATATTATGGAATAACCCAATAATCAGGAAAGAATTATAGAAATCATCAACAAAACAAATTAGGATCAATGCTCAGTTGCACTTTAAGGAACTTTAATGACAGCCTTAATTTTTTTCAGGCTTGTATTCTCACTAATTTAAAATATTGTCCTGTATCAAAGTTGTTTCAACTTTCCTAAATGATAGCTAATTTTTTTTTAATCATTTCACCCCAAGCAAGGTAAGGGGTTACTGAAGGTGAGAGAATAAACATTATTAAGGAGAGAGAAAATGAATTAAGAAGATAGATGATAACAATTGCCTTTAAATTTTTCAAATTGACTGAAAAGCAAGAAGCTGGAGGAGAGTTCCACAAGCAAGAAGTGTGAGAGAAGAAAGTACCATACTAGAAAGTTCATCAGAACAATTACTCTGAAAATATTTATAGAAAAGTCACAGGGAAGCTACATTATGGTGGTGGAAAAGTGACTGAAGCTGATATACCAAGTCCAGATCAAAATGAGTATTGCTGCCATATCTGGTCTGGTGCTCCTGCTATCCACTTCGGTGTCCTCGACCAAATCCAACGGAGAATCTGTAATGTGATAGATCCCAACTTGGCAGCTACAATACAGTTGCTTTCTCACCGAGGCAGTGTGACTTACCTGTGTCTCTTCTACAAATACTTTCACGGCTTCTGCTCTGATGAACTTAGCTCACTGGTACCCCCTATATACAAATTTCTATGAGCCACAAGATTAGCAACTAGGTCCCACCCTTTTACTGTGAAACCAATAAATTATAAACACAAATTCTACTCCAACAGCTTCTTTTCTCGCACTTCCTGACTGTGGAATTCTCTTCCGCATACTTGCTTTCCTGACAGTTACAATTTCCAAGAATTTAAATGTAATGTCAATAGCCATCTCCTGTCTCACTAAGTTACATCCTCTCTCTCATGCTTTCCTACATCCACCCCACTCATCAGTACTCTCTTCTCTCTCCTACTCTCTTCCTGACACCTCCTGCAACCTCTCACTCCTCATAACATTCCTCCTCATCCACCCCACTCTCATCAGTAATCTCTTCTCTCTTCTACTCTCTTCCTGACACCCCCTGCAACCTCTCACTCCTCAACATTCCTCCTATGTAAGCCCCTGCACAACAGTGGCAGTAAAACGCCTTGGTTGGGCAACATGATTATAAAAAAAAAACAACACTAAACCAGATGTAGCAGCAATATTTAATACATGGATGAATATATTTGGATGTGCAAAATAGATTCTGACAAGAAAAATTGTCTAGTACAACACAGTGAACTAACTTTCCTAGTAGCAAACATAGCTATTGATTCAATATGATCTTGCTCCTTCATGTCATTTGAAAACCTAAGAAGGTGCAATGAGTCACTCAGGTTAGCATTAATAGATTTTCTTTAGTGGGTGGCATCTTCTCATGGCATATTTTTTTAAATTTCCACCATGAATTTTCTACTGGATTTAGATACAGATTAGCCAGGTCGCTGATTTTATATGACAAAGAGTTTTGACCCCTTTTATTCAGTCACAAGATGCATTATTATCCTGGCAAATGATTTCACCATCTTTTACTTCTATGCACTGCATCCCTTTAGGAGGTGGGTAACCATGACTCTCCACAACTTCCTGCTTTTTTGTAGCTCTTAGTAGATTTTGTTTTTTGTCATCTCCCCTAAGCCTTGTTCTACCAGTCATTTACTTAATCTTTTGATAGGTTATATCTTATTTTCCTCTGTCCATTTTACTTTCAATATATCATATGAGTATCAAATTTTTCCAACCCTCTTTCCTCATTTTGTGCCCTAGAAATTTCAACTATCTCTTCCAGATGTTAAGCTTAAGTGTCCTTTTTGTTTTCCATTTTCTCTACATGTTTGGTTCATGGTATTCTCAGCATCCTTCTGTAGAACAATTTTCTATTGCTTTAAGTCTTTTTTTATCTATGAAGAGATTGTCCAGCATTCACTGCCATACAACATATATTATGTAATAGTTTAGTACTCTTTTCTTTGTTTCTAATGAAATTTTCATGTTTCTTAATACTTTTCTTAGCTTTTGAAAAACATCTTTCACTATCGCAATACACCTTCATATTTCAATATCACACTTTCTGTGCTCTGTTAAAACACTTTTCAGGTACTTAAATTGTTGTATGTGTTTGATTTTGGTATCTACAATTTATAACTGTTCAATTTTCTATCAATGGAAGGAGAAAATTAACAAGGAAGAAGTTTAACTTGGCTAGTTTCAACAAGTTGGTTATCACCAAGTTGGTGTGGTTGGTGCTTAGTACCAAGAGCATATGTTTTTTTTTTATTTGCATCAAGATGCCATGTTGATGTTCTTGATATGTCTGAAAAAAATTAAAAAATATTAAATTTTGATACATGTTGTAAATGGAGGCATGATGGGTAGTGGCTTGGATTGAGGAATCAGATAGCTGATTTTGAATTCCAGTCAATTCCATTGCATGCACTTACCTATGGGAAAGGTACGAAGCCATCTCTTCTCTTTCATCCCACCTATTGGTAAATACCAGAACAGACTGAATCCTATTGCTTGGTGGCTACTACTCTAGGAGAAAGAATACTCTGAATTCATAACCTCCAACTATGGGTTAACTAGCCTTATAGCAGGTTATCCATTCTTTGCCAGTTTATCTGGAGAGTCTGTTCTAGTGAAGAGTAGTTGTGTATTGTTGAAGATTGACAGAATTTGGCCTTGTTGCAGATAGCCCACTATAAGTCATAAAGAAAGGTTATAAACCAAGAAAAGCAAATTGAGTTGAAAAATGACATTTTATATATACACATATCAATTAAGGCTTTTACAATTGAAGTAATACTTGAAGTATAGGTTCAACAAATGTTAAAATGTTCATGGCAATAAAATGCTGAAAAGAGAAATTAATGCTTAGGAATATGGGAGCATTGTAAATAAGGAATGTCTTTGATGTATTGCTCCTTAAGTCAGTAAGTAGTTTTGAGACAGGGAAAGATAAGAGGAGAGGGAAGGGAGGCTAGGATAGTAAGCTGCTTGACTTAGATCAAGGGGGATACTGATTACACTCCTCACTCTTGAGTCTGGGTCTGTCTGTCTGGCGATGCTTTCTGTATGGCTTTCAAAGCAGATCATTTGGGAATTCATACTTGTATTTGATTCTGGGCTTCCCATTGGCCGATAAATAAAATTCACATAGGCTCGCAAACTGGAAATTTAATATTTAATTAATTTTTATTTTTCAACTGGAACATCTGCACGAACCCAGATGTGCACCGACGACTTTTGGTCATTTGCTTTTTAGTTGTGAGGGTGCAAACATCCGGTCCCTTGCTATGCTCGGTCAGTATCATCACAGCCTCACCAACCTGCAATTGGTCAAGCATAGTACAGCTACATCTCTAAAAGCATGGTCAGTCAGGGAAGGATTCATCTAAAGAGAATGAGAAGTCTCTAGATTTGTATACCATCACATTTGGTATGTTAAATGTGTGTTATCAAATACCTGGCATTCATACACATTCTTTATATTTCTAAGATGAGGTATAATAACTGTTTACACTATTTACATTGATTAGACTATTATCCCCATTTTTATTGCTATATTCATGACATTTTATATATTGTATGCTCTGGCCTTCTTTGGGTGATTTACAACAGCCAAAGCATTGGGAATATGGCAATAAAGATGAGAACAACAGTTCAAACAATGTAAATACCAACTGTAAATGTTTTATTTCCTGTGTATACATTTTTTAGTAGATATCCTTGTTTTTCTTTTTTGTAAAAAGTAAAATTAATGTCTACTGGCCTAGAGAATGTGAGCCCTACTAAAGAAAATATATCTCCTGGCAAAAATTAAACCTGTATTCCCTTTCTCAAGCATTCTCAATTAGTTTAAAAGTAGTTTCTCTGTTAATAAAAGGGAATACAATTTTAATTTGAGTTGGGAAGAATATTTTCTTTAGTAGTTCTTCTTAATCTGTAGTAATTAATATTCAGTGGCAATTGTGGAACTCTGAAAGTCGGGGGGGGTCCATTAGGAGACAGATTTTTCTGAGGAGGAGGGAGCAAACTCAAGCAGTGTCTTAACTTTCATACTATATCTATATCATATACACAACTTAAGAATGAGTTTGAGTATTAGTATATTACTTCACTAAATTAAATGGAATAACTTTTTATTCATTGTAGTGGAGTTCTAATCTATTTTTGCCCTCTTTTCCACTCTCAATCTGTTGGAACACAAGAGAAGTTAATTTCTCAACAAAATCAAATGTCTGTTTCTAGCTATCTGGTTATTTCATTTTGTGTTTCTTTTAAACTGGTCTCTGTATGTGTCCTTAAAAAGCTAAATGAAAAAGAAAACGCAGAGGGAAAAGGGCTGCAGATCAAATCTTATCAAAATCAGAGATTGATCAGTTTCATAAACTTTTGAAGCTTATAAAAGGAGGGTATCCAAGGGGCCAGCCAAAATAGGGGGCTTGGTTTTTTTTTGCCTCCCCCATAGAATCACTACTGTTAGTTTACTTTTAAAAGTTAGTATAAGTAGATATTTTCTTTATCATAATTAAATGTTTTTTTTTGTGTGTGTATGCATGTGTGTGTGTGTGTGTGTGTGTGTGTGTGTGAGTGCCAGAGCTTATTTACCTGTCTGCTGTTATGTCCTGAATGCAAGATGTGATAGACACTTGACTTTGACTTTTGTATTCAATGAGCACATATTACAGGACAGTCAAAGTGGCCAATTTGTTTTATGGGCTTAGTCATCCATCCTTATCATAAAAAGAGAAAACATTGTAATTAGTCCTTTACCTCTTCTCAATCTTGGCCAATAAAAAAATAAGCTAACATCTATCATCTTGACTTAATTAAAATTCCTTTTTCATTAACAAATAAAAAAGCATTCATATAGGAAGGTGTGTTCATATATATATATATATATATATATATATATATATATATATATATTTTGTTTCTGATGAAAGGCCAAGGCCCAGTCTGAAATATCAAACATATATATATATATATATATATATATATATATATATATTTTAATCATATCACCCAAGCAAAGGTGGTAAAGCCACTGATGTGCAGGGGGCTAAGAGTGAAAAGATTGGAAGAGAGAAAGAAACCACATCATAAACAGGAAACAAGGGATGAGCCTCTTCACCAGTTCAATAGACATGGGTGGAATGTGAACCAGGCGATAGTTTAGTCTATCTACTCCAATATACATAATAATAGAAATAAATAAATACTGTCAAAAAAATACATTTTTAACTTACAACTTTTTAGTAGTTTTTCCTATATATATATGTGTGTATTTGAAATATGAATAAAGTCACTTCTAAGAATCAATGGATTCTTTATCTGACATTATTTCCTAATATTCTAAATGCTATTTTGTTGTTGCCCATGTTTGAATAGATGCCCTGTTTATTTTAAACACTGTGAATTACATCCACCAGCCTATTAAATCTATTAATTGCACAGACCAGTAGATGTAATTCAAACTGCTGGAAAAAAAATGGGAGTGTATTCAAACATGAGAATCCACAAAATAACATTTCAAATTGTAGGAAATTTATCTATCTATCTATCTATCTATCTATCTATCTATCTATCTATCTATAATTAAATTTGTTTTTTATTTTAAATTAATATAGTTTACATTACTATGCAAAAATTTCAATGCTTCAAGGTTTTAACTCATCATCAGGCAACATTAGCTCCTTGTAAAAATGATTTTCATTTGAATATAAGAAACAATTTGTTTGTTATTTATGGAGGTAGGAAAACAGAAAAATGTATGTGTGTGTTCCCTTTAACTAATCAGAAGGCGATTAACTTTAAATTTGAAAATATAGGTTATATTTTTGGGGAATACAGGATTTCTTCTTTCAATCTTAACGGGAAGAGTGTCAGTCGATTTCGCCACTGTCTTGAATGCATTTCTGTTGATGTATCAGTTATTGTTACAAGATTATTGTCTTAGATTTCTCTGTATATGAGCAATTTTTAAAACAAAAAAGAAAGAATGAAAACATTTTATATTTTTGATCTGAATTTGAGTATAATTGTACTATTTTTATTTCAATTCAGAATACATTTTATTCAAATTTTTCATAAACTTTTAATTTAAAAAAAAATTTTTTTATTTCCTACTACTAGTTTTCAAATTTTTACATATAAAATTGTGAAAATTCCATTTATATATATATATATATATATATATATATATATATATATATGATTTGTTTTACATATAAAACTTCAAAAATTGCATATTTGGAATGATCATTTCAATGAAATAAATTTGCTTCATCAGCGATTATGGAAAAATTCAAAATTTTGTTAAAATTAATATTAATTGTTGAAAATTAAATATTAAAACTGATCATAATTTTTGAAGTTTGATATGTAAAAATCATATACATATTTGACTCTGTAAATAAATAATATTAATTACATTGAGTCCTCAGGCTGGATCAGTTTTAAGATTTAATTTTCATATATATTTAATATTAATAGGATCTCCCTTGGGATTTTAACTACATGCCACTTATTTCTGGATTTATATATATATATATGTGAGATAACAATATATATTTTTTAAAATATCAAAAACAATAATAGGGAAATTGTATGGCAAAGTGGAAAAAGTTTGTGACATGTTTTGTCCTTCAGGACTTCATTGGACTAAATTTGTTATGTTGGTAGGACTACACATGTGCACAAATTTCATTTGTGCACATGTGGAAATTTTAGATTTTTTTATAATTTTTTTTCTATATCTAGCTGAATTCATTTAGTTTTTTTTTCTCTTTCTTTCTATCACTTTTGTTTGTAGGTATTCCACACTATGATAATCGAACATCTACCAGAAATGTTGTAAGAGACAGGGCACAAATTTACTGTACATGACCTTGTAATCAAGGCACTGTCTAGTTGTAGTGAATTGTTTTCTACTTTGATGAGAGAAGCATTTTTAATGCCAAAATTGTTGTCAGTCTCATTACAGTGGTCAACCAATTGTTTTGCAAAATATCCCTTTTGTGTTCATATAATCTTTTATTTAGATTCCTTGAGGTTTCTCCTATGTATTTTTTCTGATAACTGTTACAGGCAATGGAGTAAATTCTTTCTTCAGGTTTTAATTTATTGTCTTGTTTAGTATTGACTAAGTCTTTTATTGTTTTGGATGTAGTTGTGGTGATACAGACCGAGCAAAAGTGAGACTGGATGTTGGCTCTATGCCAACCAGAAAGCGAATGAATAAAAATCACCTCCATGCAAGTGGATTCGCTCAGATGTTTTGGTTGAAAAATAAAAATTAATCAAATATCAAATTTCCATTTCATGAGCCTATGTGAATTTTATTTACCAGCCAATGGGAAGCCCAGAATCAAATTCAAGTATGAAATTCCAAAATAAGCTGCATTTTGATCCAAAAGGCAGATATAAAAAGCAGAGAAAATGCATAGTTAGACAGATGGGAAAAGGAGGGGAGAAGAGTGTAATTAATATTCCCTTGACTTAAGTCAAGTGGCTACTATGCTGACCTCTTTCTTTCTCCCTGATCTCTTCAAAGACATTCCCCAAAAGTACTTACTGACTTGCTGACCTTAGGAGAGGAGACTTCAAAATGAACATTCCTTACATACCTCCACTCCATTTTGATTCCTTAAGCACTAATCATCTTTTCACCATTATTGCCATAAACAAATTTTAAAGTCATTCATGTCAGAATAACCCAATATATAGTAATAACAAATTTTATGTTGAGTTCAAGTAGATTCTTTTTAATTATAGATGTGATAGAATTAGTAAGATAATTTTTTTTTTTTTTTTTTGGTTCATTGAATTTTTCAGAATTGCCCATTTTTTTGTTTTGGAATATTTTATGAACCTTTTGTTTTGCAATTAATATGAAATAATTAGGGTACTAGAGAATTTTGAAAGTGTTTTTAATATATTTTGCCTGTTTATGTAAATAATGCAGGCTGCATATTCTGAGTGTTCTTAAGTAGAATCCGTTGATTATGCAAGATTTTATTTTGTTTTATGATGAGAATAGAAATTTATTATATTGTTTTTGTTGGTTGATTTCCTCTGGTCACCAAGTTTTAAACTGTTGTTAATGCAGTGTAGCTTGATATCTAGGAAAGGTAAGGAATCTTGTTTTTCCATTTTGTGTGTAAATTCTATTGTGTGTTCAACTTTGTTTAGTTGATCTAGTAGGTCAGGTAAATCAGCATCAAGAGCATATATATATATATATATATATATATATAACTAGACTATCATCAAGATAAAGAAGTATGTTGATTGTTTAGGTAAAATATTCTGGAAAGGACCAGATTTGAGAAATTCTAAGATGATACATGATCCACTGAGAGATTATCTATTGGTAATCCAAATTTTTGTTAGTAAAATCATTACTAAACATGAAATAGCATTGACTGATGATGAGATGGTAGATTTTTATTATTTTAGCTGTTGGTAAAGACAGCTTTATCTTTGATTGTGTTAAATGCTTTTTTTAGGAGATTTAAGCATTTTTCAACTAGGATGTTGGTATAAAGGGATTTTATGCATCTAAGTATTTTGTTTATTGAAAATATTACTTAAATAATTATTATTGAAAATATGAAATATTTAATCTATAAGTTTTAAATTAAAACTAAAATTAAAGTTTCAAGAAAGATTTTTTCATTTTCTTAAATGCTTTTTAAACTTAAGTATCACTTTTTTATGACTTTAATAGTTATCTTTTTAGTGAATAATTATATTTAAGTAGATGCCCCATTATTTTAAACTGTAAACCCAAAAAAACTTAATTGGTGTAATGAATATATAATGAACAAGGACACACCTTGGTTCCCTCTCACTGTAATGGAATTGGCTGGTATCAGCCATATAAACAGACAAAGGCAAGGATGTCCATCGAGTGAGTGAGTGAGATCTATCACTAGAGGTCTATTGACTATGCCTACATTTCAGGATATTGCATACAACAATTACAACTACAGACTAGATTGTTCTACCCAATTCTGTCAGTCAGTTAAGTGCCATATGTGAAATACGCTTGGGCGATCATGTCTCAAAGAGACATGACTGACTGGGCAGAAGATTATCCCGCAGTAGGTTGCCATTGCTTTCTGCGGTAGACTGGTTGCCAGCCAAGGCTATAGAACCCAATCTGTCCTGTTATTTAACCCATAACTGGAAGGAAGAGATGGATTAATAACTTTCCCAAGGGTATTTGTGCGTAAGTGAACGCAATGGATTCCACTGGAATTTGAACTCGGCCCCCTTGATTTCTTGTTCCGAGCCGATATCCACTGCGCCACATTGCCTTAACCACTTAACAACTTCATATTGATATATATCCCATTCCAGGACATATCATTAATAAAAAAATTTGCTCTCTAACAGAGTTTGAACATACACTCACCATTGCAGAAGTGCGAGAACATCAAAACCAAGTAGAACAGTTTAAGAAAAGCATGTCTCCTTGTTCAGATTTTCTTGAAAGTTCATTTTCATATCTGAAACATAAATAAAGCAATTTCTAAAGAATTAATGGATTCTATTTTTATTCCAGCATTTTTATTAAAATTTTTTAAAGCTGATACTCATATTTTGAATATACACCCCATTTTTTTAAATGGTGTAGAATGTTATATCTGTTGTTAGATTAAGTTCTCCTCTCACAATTTGGTAAGTTCCTACTAGCAGCAGCAGCATATTCAACTATCCTTCACTGTTCTTACTGGACTCAACCTCTCAGCTTTGTATAAACTGTGCCCATTTCTCCTTGAGGCAGAAACTACTGAATAGCTGGAGAACTTTGTCAGTCTGAACCAAGGTTTATTAAATATGGTAGCAGAGTGTAGTTGAGAAAAAATCACTGTAAAAAAGAAGGAAAACAAATTTTTGACCCCACCAACATGGAACACTGAAACATTGTCGTATGAGATTGGAAGTATGATGTCAAATTATGGACTCAATTCACCAAGACAGAAAAGAGGCAACAGCGATTTGCAATCTATGACATATTACCAACTGAAAGATGTGTCAATGAGAAAGTGAGATTGGCCATGCAAAATGAAGAAATCAGGATTGAAGATGAAAATACTGTTGAGCAGGTTTTTCCTATCCAAGATAAATTAAGAAAGATGATCTGGGTGTTATATGTGAGACATGGTGTTCAAATAAAAATCTTTTGAAGAAAGAGTCTGATACCATAGATCAGTTTTTCAATTCTTATAAGAAGAATGTTAAAGAGCTAAAAAAGCAAGGTATCATTTTACTGAAGTTAATTCTAGCTCTACAACTTATCAACAGCACTGGATTGGATAAAAAAGACAAACAAATTGTTCTTAAAGTAGTTGATTTTTTTTTTTTTTTTTTTTTTTTAATCATATCACCCCGAGCAAGGCAGTAACACCACTGATGTGCAAGGGGCTACATAATAGTGAAAAGATTGGAAAAGAGAAAGCCGAAAACCACATCCTAAACAGGGAACAAGGGATGAGCCTCTTAACCTGTTCAATAGACGTGGGTGGAGTGTGAAATGGGCGATAGATAGATCTATCTACTCCAATTAGATCTATCTACTCCAAATACAAAAAAAGAGGAAATGAAAGAACAAACGAAGAATGCTCGTAGAAAACCATTTTGGAACCAAGCAATGTCATATAGACACAGATCAGATGAGATAACTGTCAAAGAAGAACCTATGTACACAGCAAATTCAGAGGAAGCATATGTTTCTGGAAGTAAAAATAATAACTGAAAACAAGACTCAAAGGATGTAGTCATGATGGGCATCATCAGAATATGGTGGAAGACAGGTTTCTAAACTGGATGAAATGCAATTTAGGAGTACAGGTTCCCAAAGAGGTAGAAGATAAGGAAGAGGAGCATACTGAGAAAGAGTAAATACAGCCTACATTTATAGAAATCTACATGATGAAGCTGGTAATTACCTTAAATTCTTGGTGTGTGAATCAATTATACATTTCAAAAAAGATAGAAAATAAAATCAAAAAGCAAGTGCTTTTTAAACATCAAAAGTGCAGGAAAATGCTTAAGTTAGTGAAGGTTATAAAGTAGGTGCTTACTCACATGAACATAAACAGGCCCTCAGGAGTGAAACAGTCAATATTGTGATTCTGGATAGTGCTAGGAGTAAAACAGTTGCTGGGTGTAAATGGTACAAGATGTATTTGGCTTCATTATTGGCAAATGAAAGAAAAGAAGTTAAACTTCTACCAGATGGAACCACCTTCATGTTTGGTACAAGAGGTAAAAATGCAGTCAGATGAAGGAATAGAGATTCCTTGTATTACTAGTGGTCAAAAGATGATCTTAAGAACAGAAATAGTAGATAGCAATATTCTCCTACTGCTAAGAAAACCAGATATGAAAAGAATGGGATTTAAATTAAATATGGAGAAAAACACACCGGAAGTCAATGAAAGATTTTTTGAATTCAACACTACTATATTCAACTGAAAGAATGTGAAGTAAAACTTGAGAAAGTGCACATAGTGTCTGAACAGAAATCCTGCAAGGAAAAGAAGATTATGATCCATAAACTACATCACCAGTTTGCACATCCTTCATCTGAACCTGAATGCTATGATAAAAAATGCTTGATAAAGAATATGAAAAGCTAATTGAAGATATTACAAAGAAGTGTGAAGTTTGTAAGAGATTCAAGAAAACTCCTGCATGACCAAGGGGATCTCTTCCCTTGGCTAGGCAATTTAATGATGGCAATGGATCTAAAGCAATATAAAGATGTTTACTTTTAACATTTTATTGATCTCTTCATTAGATTCAGTGAAAGTAAAATAATTGGGGTAAAAATAAAACTCCTAAAGTAATTATAGATAATATTTCAATTGAGTGGATAGCTGCTGGTTTTGAACATTCTAAGAATTTTCTAGTTGACAGTGGTGGAGAATTTGATAATATAGAATACAGAGAGCTGACTGAACAATTTAATGTAGAGATTTGTGCCACTGCTGCATACTCACTATGGTCACATGATATATGTGAGAGAAATCACTATGTCAATGATATGTGTGTACAGAAAATAATGGAGTAAGATCTCAAAATGGAAATAAATATTGCTTTCCTGGGAAGTCAATGAAAAAAACTGTATACTAAACCACCTCAGATATAATCCAATTCAGCTTGTGTTGGACAACCAGCCTAATTTACCATAAATTATACAGATGTTGTATCCAGCCTTAGAAGAGACAGAAATAAGTGATACAGTTATTAAACATCATAATGCATTGCATGCAGTGAGAAGAGTTTGCACAAAAGCGGAATCACCAGACAGAATCAAAAGGACATTATGCTACAATTACAAAAGGAGAGCAAATTTTTCTCTCAGGGGATCGTGTATTTTACAAGAGGAATGACAACAGATGACATGGTCCAGGTAAAGTTATTGACCGGGATGGGAAAGTCATTTTATCAAGCATGGAAGTTAGTCTGAGTTGCAACATATAGGGTGATTAAGGCAAATGAGACAGAGTTAAAGACTGATAAAAAGGAAGTTGATGAGACTCATGGTGAAAATAAACATATCAACCCTCCTGAATATGGATGATGAGCTAATAAGTTTGAAACAATATGTGCCAGAGTTGTTTGGCAAAGAAGATAATCAGAGAGAGGAAGAACAAGTTTCAAAATCAAGAAAAAGTTCACAATACAAAATGAAAGTGAAAACATGAGATCACAGAAAAATTCCTAGAGTTGGTGAAATAATCAAATATCGCTTACCAAAAAATGAAAAGTAGACTCATGCTAAGTAGTAAGTACAGAAAAAAATCCACAAGAAGAAACAAATATTATATGAATGTAATGAATGAAAAAGATGCTGGAGTACATTTGGATAAATTTGAATATGGAATAGTGAAAAATGATAAAAAAGAAATTGATAGCGGTATAAAAGAAGATGGGTCTGCGTGTATGAGAGAGAGTGATCAGGGTGAAGCAAATGGGACTTTTGTGTCAATTGGCAGTCACTGGAAGCCTAGTCATCAAGGCAAAGGAAAAGGAACTGGAAAATTGAACTGTTTTTGATGTCTACAAAGAAGTACAGGATAACAGCGAGAAGTCACTACCAACATGTTGGATGGTGACAAGGAAGCCTTTAGCTGGAGGAAAGAAACAAGTGAGAGCCAGATTGGTTGTAAGAGGTTTTAAAGAAGAGAGTGTTCAATCAGATTCTTCAACTGCTAGTAAGTCTACACTTAGAATAGGTATGACAGTAGTAGCAAGTAAAGGATGGAAATGTGAAACAATTGACATCAAAGTGACATTTTTGCAGGGTAGACAACCCAATAGAGATATATTCATTATGCCACCTATAGAAATAAAAGAAAATAGTGTAATACGGAAGTTAAACAAAGCAGTGTATGGCCTTGATGATGCAGCTCAAAATTGGTACTTCAATGTAAATGATGATTTTAGCAGATTGGGTGGTAAGCACTCTCAGTTGGACAAAGACTTCTTTAGGTGGTATAACAATGAGAAATTAGAAGAATCATTTGTGATGCATGTGGTGGATTTCTTATTTGTGGGAATTAATGATTTTAACAAGAGTATCATTAATCCCATTTCTAGAAGATATGAAGTTGTAAAGAGATTCATAGTAAAGTTTTGTTATGTTGATTTGAATGTATCACAAAATAAAAGCAATGCCATTCAAATAAACCAAAATGAGTATGCAGCAATTCCAAAAATTCCAATTTATGCAAGTAGAAAAAATTATAGAAAATTCCACTGAACAAAAATGAAATGGATGCTGGTCAGGTGTTAGCAATGCAAACACAAACATATTTGAGTTCCAATGCAGCATCCAACAGGTGAGCAGTTACTGAGAGCCAACAAAGCAGTCTGCCAAGCAAAGCCAGCTCAAATAAATAACTGCTCCCCCAATTTTGTTAACTTTAGAGAATAGAAAATTGATGTCTTCTGTAAAACATCATGGGGTAATTTTCCAGATGGGGTCTCAAGGTTACAAGGACGCTAACACAAAAATATCCACCATCAGCGACGATTTTATCTTGTGTTGACATAAACTCCGTTAAGCAACAGCAACAGTTACCAAAAATAGAACTGCATTACAAATTTGTGAACCCCGTTTGCTATTTTTGGTAACTGTTGCCGTTGCTTAGCGAAGTTTTATGTTAACACAAGATAAAATCGTCATTGATGGTGGATATTTTTGTATTAACATCCTTGTAACCTCTCTGAAGATGGCTCATGTGAGTCGAAAGCTTAGAACCAACTTAATAAAAAATTATCCAAATGGAGAATTTTTGTCTTTATTTTCAACTGAAATTAAAGCCAAAATACAATGTTTAAAACAGCTCATGATTAAACATAATAGACATTCATTGTCTCTTATATTTAACAGTATATGTTTAGAAAAAATATATATATATAGACACACACATATATGTATATAAAGAATTTATGGCTTCATTTAAAAAGGGTGATACAGGTTCAATTCTTGCTGAAAAACACATTTTTTTCATTAAGTTTTCTTGTTTGCACAGGCTGATAGACTTAATACACATTGTTAAAAATTAAAAAAACAAATGTGTGTCTGTTTCAATAATTCAAATATGGTATCAACAAAAAATAAGATTTGAAGTAATATATATATATATATATATATATATATAAGTACCACGCATATATAATATAAAAATAATCTCATATTTATAACAAATTGCATATATATATAGTGTATCAAGGTAGCAGATAATTTTCTAAGCATATACTGTTAAATATAAGAGACAATGAATGTCTATTATGTCTAATCATGAGCTGTTCTAAACATTGTATTTTAACTTTAATGTCAGGTGAAAATAAAAACAAAAATTCTCCAACATTTAGATAATCCTTTATTAAGTTGGTTTTAAGTTTTTGGTGCACATGATCCATCTTCAGAGAGGTTACAAGGACGTTAACACAAAAACATCCACCATCAGCGACAATTTTATCTTGTGTTGACATAAAACTTTGCTTGGCAACAACAACAGTTACTAAAAATAGCAAACGCAGTTCATAAATTTGTAATGTGGTTCAATCATGTCACACTTTGTGAGAGCTGTTGGAGAATTTTTGTCTTTATTTTCACCTGAAATTAAAGTCAAAATAGAACAGCTCATGAATAAACATAATAGACATTCATTGTCTCTATATTTAGCAATATATATATTTATATACATACACATTTCACATATATATATATATATATATATATATATATATGTATATTAGAGAAAAATTGTCTCCATATGCAGTGGTGTAACAGGTATAGAGAGGAAAATCCCCACTGAGCACTAAATATTTAGGGGCTAATATTTACCAGATAATTCTTAAGAAGAATGCTCAATATTTTCAATTATCCCAGGAACTCAAAATACACCCTACGCCATTGTCCATATGCTTCTTACAGAATGTAGTTGTAGTAGCTTAATGAGAGAACTTTAAAAAGAAAATAATAAAAATAATAATAACTAGTTTTAACACAAGAAAATTTCACAGTTTTCCTATTTTAATATTCTGATGAATCTTAATTCTTCACTTAATGATTGAGCAAGCTCATAGTGAGTTCTACAGCAATAAAATATCCATGGAAATTCCCCTATCACATCATTAAATATTTGAGCCTAACAACTTAAATTTTTAGATCTTTCTCTTGTTCAAGTATTTTGAAGTACTATCATTTTTTGGCTATATCGTGTTGAATGCACCGGATTCCCGTCCGATCACTGAAGTTAAGCAACACTGAGCCTGGTCAGTATTTAAATGGGTGACCATTTGGGAATGCCAGGTGCTGTAAACTTAAGAATCAAGAATGGTCCACCGGTCCTCCAGGTTTGGGGGTTGGGCGCAGGGCTAACAACCCAGCTCCGTAAAAAACAGTTTGTTACAGAAACAGTAACAAAAAGTTGCTGTCCTATGTACCATTGGGTGTGATGGACAAATGATGATCATTTTTTGGGCCTTCCCTCAATTCATGTCCTACAATCATTTACTCATTGTCTCTTGATATCCAATCAGTAAAGCTATCCCTGTGACTTTCTTTTGTCTATCTCTTACTCTAATATGTGGATATATTTATTTCTTTTTCATCGACATTTAGTGCTTTTTCATCACTTCCAGTCTTTCAATCATTTACAAAATTGTCTTTTGATATCCTGTCAGCAAACCTTTCAATTTGTTTTTTTTCTGTCTATCTTTTACTCTTCTATTATATATATTCTTTTTCATCAATATTTATTGCCTGCCATCACCTTCTGTCTTTCAATCCTTTACTCATTGTAAACAAAATATTGCAATAACAATCATAAATATGAATGCCGGTCATTATGTTAAGAAGTGGGTACAAATGAAAAGATTTAAAACTGATGACTTTTCATATTTCACTGAAACAGCTGTTAGACACTTCCATTTTCCCTCCTTTCTTTCATTTTCTCACTGAAACCAAGTAATGTATTTCCCCTGACAAGATACTTCTGTTTAGATATAGGTTGAGATACAGACAGCACTTATCTCCCTTTGGAAGCTGTAAGTCACTTGGGTCACATGATGGCTGTTTTGTGATGTTACTCTATACAGTGACCCAAGCTCTAGTCATTTTCCAATTTGTGAACAGCAACCAAATGAGAAGGTTGCATTCTTTTAGCCTGGACCCTTTGACCAAGGATGAGGCTAAATCTACCACCCCAGAGGCTTACAAGCTTACTAGTTAAATCTGGAGTCTTAAAAAGGGCTTCTCCACTATCATCAGATTATATGTAGGATCTTTCTTTTTTTTCTTCCTTATACTTTCCAAATAGAACACTTGTAAATATGCACATGTATAATTTTGTGTACGTCATAGTGTAGTATAATGCTTCTTCTGGATAACAACAATGATGAACATCTTGTCAAATAACAATAAACATGGAACACAAAGTATATATAAAAATATAAACTTATATTTTTTTTTTCATCAATGATTGTTTTGTGGAGCGGTAGTTAGAGGGAATCACTTCTCTTCTCTTTTCTCTGTGTTCTCTCTGCTTCCTCTTGGTGTTCTGCCTCTTACCCAAAAAAGAACAATCTTATATAAGCTGAAATTTCCTTGAATTCCATTCAATTGCTTCATCTATGGCTTGGCATATTCATTAATCATTTTCACCAATTATTGCCTTTGGAGCTGGCTGTCTTTGATGTCATCACATTTTTGTTTGTTACTTTATATTTTCCCTTTGATGTAATCACACTTTTGTTAATCAATTATATTTCTGTCAGGTTACAGAAATATATTACAATAGTATATAAAAGTCTCTTTGAGAATAAAGCATGTTTGTCATTCTTTTTTCTTTCAGCCATACTGTTCCATCCTGTCTGTGAGCTTTGGTGTTATTACATTGTGGATATGACAATGGCCATAATGGGAGAAAAGTTAATGGGAGAATAAATCTTTCTTCCAAGCCCTTCCATTACATATATGTATTTTTTGTATGTGTACGAGTGTTCTCTTTTTTCTGAACTTAAAATAGCTGCATACAAAAGAATTATGTCAATCTTGTTCAACAGAACATGTATTTAAAGGGGTTGCTGTCAAAACACATAAAGAACACATTTCAAAATTTAAGCAAAGTATTGACAGGTAGGAAGATTTTGTTGAAAACAAAGAAAAGAGTACTGGACTGTTATGTGATATCTGTTCTTCTTTATGGCAGCAAATGCCAGACAATCTCCTCAAAATGTGGTTCTGCATAAGGATGGTGAGGATAACATGCATCGAACATGTAAGCAACCTCAAGGTTTTGGAGAGGATGCAAATGAAAAGAAAATTTATACTTAACATCAGGAAGAGACAGCTGAAGTTTCTAGGATATATAATGAGAAAGGAAAGCATGGAGAATCTAATAATCATAGGACACATAGAGGGAAAGAGAGACAGAAAACAAGACAGACTTGATGGGTTTGAGCAAGTGGATGGCAGAATGGGGTTTGGGAGAGATACTAAGAGGAAAATTGTTAAAAGTGACAAGGGATAGGGAGATGTGGAGGGCCATGATCGGCTAGGTCTTGAAAAGGCATGGTACATAAATAAGATATGCTTAAAAATGTGTATATATTTATAGACATTTATAGATAGTTTATCAGTTACTGAATAATTTGTTTCTTTTATTTTTTGTACACTAGTTTTTCTACTGTTATTTTTGGAGATGGGCAAAGCAAAACAAAACTTTACTGTATCCTCTTCTATTGAAGATTTCAATGATACTTTATCAGTGAATCAAATGTCTTTCCACTGTAGATGTTATTTCCACTTAAAACTGGAAAGATGCCAACTGAAATATTTCTCTATCTCCTCCTAACTTCATGACTTGGGGTCAGGCATACAATGTAGCACTCTTTGACCTTTGTCCTCACAATGACCAGTCATGTATAACTGTTGCTTTCTGCTTGACCTGCCTTTAGCTTCACTACTATCCTTTTGTCAATGTCTTTTGGACTATAAGTAAAATTAAATGATTTTCTTAGTCTTACAGACATTTTTAATATTTTGAACTTTTTGTTTATATCTAGGCCTAGTATTATTTATATATATATGCACACACATATGTCAACAAATAACTATTTAATAAAAATGTAATTAAATGCAGATAATCATTGATTTTTTTTGTAATCAATCTTTAATATTTGCCAAGAACTAACAGAGAAAAATAGAATATAAAAATGGAACTAACATTTTTTAAGTCTCTGATTTATATTTTGATCAGCATAAAATTTTGGTTATTGCATACTCTTCACATTTTTAATAAGATATCAAAAACCATGTAATATTTACACTATACTATATATATAAAATATTGAAAGGAAAACCTAATACATAATTAAATGGTTATAAATCTAGAATTTATTTTATCAGTGTTAAAAAATAAAAAATCTTTTTGTTTTCAAGGGTTTGGCATTCTTTCATATATTTAGTATATCTAGGCAGCAAGTAATTTTCTAAACATATGCTATTAAATATAAGAGACAATGAATGTCTATTATGTTTAATCATGAGCCATTCTAAACGTTGTATTTTTGCTTTAATTTCAGTTGAAAGCTTAGAAGAAAACCAATAAATAATTATCCAAATGTTGGAGAATTTTTGTCTTTATTTTCAACTGAAATTAAAGCAAAAATACGACGTTTAGAACGGCTCATGATTAAACATAATAGACATTCATTGTCTCTTATATTTAATAGCATATGTTTAGAAAATATATATATATATATATATATTTATTATAAATTATGTTTTAGACCATGTACATAATTTCTTCTATATATGTCCTCTTCCCTACCTATATATATCTATATACATTCATATATTTAAATTACATCTACTGATCTGTGCATTCAAAAGACTTAAAAAGTCTTGAACTTGTGCCCCTTTTGTAGAAATAAAGTCAGATTGAAAATAGAAATTCCTTAGAGATTACTATATTTTTTATTTTTTAAAACTGATAAAATAAATTCTAGATTTATAACCATTTAATTATGTATTAGGTTTTCCTTTCAATATTTTATATTATATATATATTGGAGTGTCAGATTATGCACATGCACAAAAGTTGCTGAAAAGTTCTATTGAAGAAAACCCTTCCTAAAAATCTTTTTTTGTCATATCTTGGTCAGTAAGTTAGAAGGTTCTTGGCATGACCCATTATATATAAGAAATTTGAAAACATTTCATTAGGATATGATGAAGCTTTGAATTGGGAAACACATGCTCAAATCTATTTTAATTTGATAAATTTCTTTAAAACTTGGTCAGGTTTCTGTATCTCATTTTAAAAAAAATCACATGCACGCACACAATAATTCAGATTTCTCTTATAGTTATTATTATTAAATGTGAAATACCATCGATTGTTGAGATGACAGATTTTTATTGTTTTGGCTATTAGTAGTTAGTCAGAGCAAAAGCCATAACAAAATTCTTAACTCCTCTTCTTGAAAGAAATATAATAAAAATTCAGGCAACCTAATTGAAAAAACTAAAGGAAAGAAATATGACTGACAAACTCATAGCCAGTTTAGATACAAAATCCCTTTACATCAACATCTCAGGTGAAAAATACTTAAATCTTTAAAAAAGCATCTGACACAATCAAATGTAAAATTCTCTCTATCAACTCCTTAGTTTGGACTGTTAACCTATTAGTTTGCACTACTTCTAATATATATATATATATATATATATATATATAGGAAAGAATATTAATAAAAAGTTTAGAATTTAAAAATGTACTTTTTTAAACAGTATTTGTTTATTTTTATTATATTTTATATTTCAGACCGTCCTCGGTCCTTCATCAGAAACAAGTGAAGGACCAAGGACGGTCTGAAATATAAAATATAATAAAAATAAACAAATACTGTTTAAAAAAGTACATTTTTAAATTCTAAACTTTTTATTAATATTCTTTCCTATACATATTAAGACAGTATACGTGGATGATCATCACTATATATATATATATATATATATATATATATATATATATATATATATATATGTGTGTGTGTGTGTGTATGTAAATCCAGGTGAAGAGGATCCAAGGTTTTACGGTTTTTTCCCCTGGCATTTAATTTTTTATATAAACAGTGCTCAATACAATAAATTTTGTAGAGCTTAATATAATCATATAATTATGAATTAAATGTGCATTGTGACATGAAAATTTCTATGGTTTGAGATAGAATCTTATCATCAAGAAATGTAAATCATTTTCACAACCAACATCTAACATCCTGATGACGTGATTCTATCTTGAAACAGAAATTTCCGTGTCACGATGTTAAAAAACAAAGTAGGCAAAAATAAGCAGAAATCATGTTAACGTGACATTATTTGGCTTAACCTGTAGGGGCCTCAGTGATGCTTGGTAAATTGGCCTTGTGCCAAAGATGTCCGAAGTCCCCACAATTTAAATATCAGAAGGTTGAAGGTTGGATATTGAAATGTGAAAGGATAAAATATTTCATGCGTACATTAAAGTAAAGATTTATTTACAGAATGACAAAAGAGTAAGAAGGAAAATATAAGTGAAATTTTGTTAACTGAACACTATGTGAGAAGAAAAATGTTCATTGAGAAAATGCATGTAGTTTTGTAGTTAAAATTGTTCATAGAGAAATGTAAGTATTAAAAATGTCTGCAGAAGTTTAGAGTTCAGGGTTGTGTAGTAGCAGAATGTAAAGTCTTTGTTCCTTCCTCTTTTTTGGTAGGTTGGCAACAGGTTGAGAAAGAGAGAGAGAAAGAGAGAGAAGGCAAAACAAATAAAGAAGTTGCACTTAACATGTCCATTTTGTTGTTGTTGTTCTCTTTGGTGGTGTGGCGTGAAAATGAAGAACAGGGCATAGTATGAAACTTTGGCATGCCCTACATCCTGTAGGCTGATGTGGAGTAAAAAAGAAGAAAAAAAATGGGCAGCAAAGGCAGTCAGCTTGAAGTTTCTTCCTTACATTGTGGAGGGATATTGATATCAATCCTATCTGACTGATTGCTTTTGACAGGTTAGAGTTGTGGTTTAAATAGTGAAAATACCCCATATATGAATTTTCTGATTTTAATCCAATCAGGGTTCAGAATTCAGAATTAGCTTTTCACACTGACTTGTGAATTTTTCTTGGTTGGGTTTTTCTATACTGGAATCCAATTTTGCATAGGGGTGTGCAATTTATTTTGTGTTTTTTAGTTGGTTGATGGATGTTATAAGATTTGTATCCTGTAAACCCACCCTTCAGTAGTAACATCCAAACTAACATTGGTAAACTATTCCTTAACTTAATTCATAAACATTTCTACCATTCACCCACATTAAAAAAATCTTCAACAAAAACAATGTCAAAGTTACTTATAGTTGCATTAAAAACATAGATTAATATATTTCTCAACATAATGCTATAATATTAAATTTGGCCCACATAAACAACATCCCTCACCCAACTAATAGCAAAAATGACCCTTCTAAAAATAATTGCAACTGCCAAAAAAATAATACCTGCCCATTGAATAGCCAATGTATGTTTGAAAGTATTGTTTATAGAGCTCAAATTCATTTGGATGATAATGATATTAATTTTACTTTGGAAGTACTTCTAACAGGTGGAAGATAAGATTTAACAACCACATGTTGTCTTTAAACAACAGTAAATACAGCAAAAGTACTGCTTTATCTATCCCGGCTCACACTCCACCCACGTCTATTGAACAGGTGAAGAGGCTCATCCCTTGTTTCCTGTTTAGGATGTGGTTTCCGGTTTTCTCTTTTCCAATCTTACTTTTTTTTTTCTTTTTTTCAATTGGAGTAGATAGACTAAACTATCGCCCAGTTCACACTCCACCCACGTCTATTGAACAGGTGAAGAGGCTTATCCCTTGTTTCCTGTTTAGGATGCGGTTTCCGGTTTTCTCTTTTCCAATCTTCTCACTTTTTTTTTTCAATTGGAGTAGATAGACTAAACTATCACCCGGTTCACACTCCACCCACTTCTATTGAACGGGTGAAGAGGCTCATCCCTTGTTTAGGATGCAGTTTATGGTTTTCTCTTTTCCAATCTTCTCATTTTTTTTTTTCAATTGGAGTAGATAGACTAAACTATTGCCTGGTTCACACTCCACCCACTTCTATTGAACAGGTGAAGAGGCTCATCCCTTGTTTCCTGTTTAGGATGCGGTTTCCGGTTTTCTCTTTGCCAATCTTCTCACTCCTATGTAGCCCCCTGCACATCAGTAGCGTTACCACCTTGCTCGGGGTGATATGATTAAAAAAAAACATTAATGGAAATTAAAAAACAACAATAAGAACCCAATTATTACCTCAGATATAGCTAAGTTCAAACGTTAGGAGATAAATATAATCTATGCCTCTTAGAAAAACTTGTCATCTTAAACCATATCAAGAATCCAAATTTACTTAATAAGAAGAGTGATTTAATGACCATATACTGTCATAGAAAAAGTATTTACCCTATTCCCCTATATGTTTGCCTATTTCTTTCTTTCTTTCTTTCTTTCTTTCTTTCTTTCTTTCTTTCTCCCCCCCACCACTGCAATATTACTTTTAACAATTATGAATTAAACCCCTATTATTTATGCTCCTTATATTTTTAATTCTTAACTATAAATTTTACCTCTTAATTTTTCTTTTATTTTCAACTAAAATGGATAGCACATGTAACTCAAAGAGAAAATAATTATCAATGTGTTGGCATTTTGCACTACTTCAAAATAAAAGGTGAAGAAGGAAGCTCACATCAATACCAGAAAGAGCAATAACAGTTGGTGGACTTGAGATACTTATTTTCTTGAGAGAAAGATTTTATAAATTGCTAAATTGATAACCAACAGTGACACTGGCTGCTCGGTCAATGAATGTTGAATGTTTCTTTATATAGAAACAGTTAAAATTACCATTACAATTTTTATTCTGCCAACATTTTCTTTTTTTTTTCTTTAATCTGTGTTCAACTGTTTGCAATGTTGTGTTCCTATCACTCAATAATTTTACTACAACTTGTTTTCTCTTTTCGAGACATGATTGCCCAAAGCATGTATCATGTATGGCACTTAACTGACTATTCTTTACATATGAATATATTTATATCTTTTTTCATCAATTTTAGTGCTTTCCAGCACTTCCTGTCTTTCATCCATTTACAAAATTGTCTCCTGATATTTAGTCAGCAAACCAGTCCATCTGTGTCTGTCTTTTGTTTATTTATTATCCTTCTTTATGTATCCATATATATAGTTTTTGTATTTTAATCAATTCTTAGTACATATGATCACTTCCTGGGTTTTAATATTATTTACTCATTGTCTCTTGATATTCAGTCTGTAAACCTGTCCATCTGTATCTTACTTTTGTCTATCTCTTACTCTTCTTTGTATAGGAATGGACATTACAGCGAGAAAATTCTTGCTTCATCAGCAACGATCGAAAACAAAAATTAATTAATTCAAATGTGGTACAAAATTTATATACGGAAAGAAGCCCAAAAACATTTCCATATTTTTTTCTTTTTTTAACTTCCTGTGTATGAATATGTTTTTTTTTTTAGATAGATAGATAGATAGATAGATAGATAGATAGATAATATTTAAGCTGAGATAGATAGATAGATAGATAGATAGATAGATAGATAGATAGATAGAAATTAATGATATAATAGATAGATAGATATGAACAGACTGCGATAGATAGATAGATAGATAGATAGATAGATAGATAGATAGATAGATATGAACAGACTGAGATAGATAGATAGACAGATAGATAGAAATTAATGATATAATAGATAGATAGATATGAACAGACTGAGATAGATAGATAGATAGATAGATAGATAGATAGATATGAACAGACTGCGATAGATAGATAGATAGATAGATAGATAGATAGATAGATAGATAGATATGAACAGACTGCGATAGATAGATAGATAGATAGATAGATAGATAGATAGATAGATATGAACAGACTGAGATAGATAGATAGATAGATAGATAGATAGATAGATAGATAGATAGATAGATCAAGAATATATTAATTTATTTATTCTCCCATATTATTTGTTTCTTTTTCATTAATTTTTAGTGCCTTCTCTCATTTTATGTCTTTCAGTCATTTACCCATTGTCTCTTGATATCCAGGCAGTAAATCTGTCCCTCTATGTCTTACTTCTGTCTATCACTTATACTTCATTATATATGGATATATTCATATCTTTTTTCATCAATTTTTAGTGCTTTTTGATCACTTCCTGTATTTACAACATTTACTCATTGTCTCCTGATAACCAGTCAGCAAACTTGCCCCTTTGTGTCTTTTTTTTGTCTATCTCTTACTATTCTTTATATATGGATATATTTATCTCTTTTTCATTAATTTTAGTGCCTTCCATTGTCTCTTGATATCTAGTCAGCAAACCTGTATAGCTGTGTCTTTATTTTGTTTATCTGTTAACCTTCTTTATATAACAATATATCTTTTTTGGTTTTTTTCATCAATTTTTAGTACTTTCCATCACTTCTTGTCTTTCAGTTATTTACCCATTGTCTTTTGATATCCAGTCAGCAAACTTGTCTATTTCTACCTTTTGTTTGTCTATCTTATGCTTTTATTTATATATATATATATTTATATATATATATATATATAAATTTTAATGTCTTCTACCACTTTCTGTTTTTCAGTCATTTACTCATTCTCTCTTGATATCCAGTCACTCTTACTCTTCTTTATATATGTATATATTTATTTCTTTTTCATAAATATTTAGTGCCTTTCATCACTTCCTATCTTTCCGTCATTTGGTTTTTGTCTCTTGATATCTAGTCAGTAAACTTGTACATCAGTGTAATTCTTTTGTTTATCTATTGACCTTCTTTATATATTAATATATATTTTTTTGTTTCTTATGAATTGTAGTACCTTCTGTCACTACTTATGCTTCCTTTATTTACCCATTATCTCTTGATATTCAATCAGCAAACATGTCACTCTGTGTCTTACTTTTATCTATCTCTTACTCTTCTTTATATATGGATATTTGTATTTCTTTTTCATCAGTTTTAATGCCTTCTAACACTTTCTGTTTTTCAGTCATTTACCCATTATCTCTTGATATCCAGTCAGTAAACATATCAGTCTGTGTCTTTCTTTGGCTATCTCTTACTCTTCCTTATATATGGACTAGCAATATAGCCTGGCGTTGCTCGGGTGCAATAAAAGCTTTAAAACTAATCCATGGTCCTGGAGCTCAGACTCTTTGGACATTGGCACAAAAGACTAAAAAGCAATAGTTGTTTCCAGTTAAAGCGAAACCGTAGACTGAAAGAAAAATGAATGGATGTAAATCAAATTTTGGTTTCCTGGTATCAATATCAAATTTTCTGCACTATTATAAGAAGTGCAACCTTGAAACTTCTGAATATCCTTTCTTATCTCTTTGTCTATGAGTATCAAATTTGATTAAAATCAGACCACTCCTTCTATAACCCGATTTTTTCGATTATCGATTTTCAATATTTATCAGGGTTACCTCGACACAAAACCTAGCTAAGAACACTTGCAGATGCTTATAGTACAACTGTGTAGATTTTCAAGAAAATCAGTTCAGCCATTTCAGAGTCTATAGGTAATGGACACACACACACAGGCACACACACACACACACATGGACAAAGTTCCATTTATAAATAAGTTTAGATTTAGATTTAGATATATTTGTACTTGTATCTTTCTTATGTCAATCTCTAACTCTTTTTTATATATGGATATATTTGTTTCTTTTTCATCAATTTTTAAGGCTTTTCCATCATTTCCTGTCTTTCAATCATTTACTTACTGTCTTTTGATATCTATTCAGTAAACCTATCCTTCTATGTCTTACGTCTGTCTGTTGTTTATACTTCATTATATATGGATATATTTGTTTCTTTTTAATCACTTTTAGTGCCTTCCATCTTTTCCTCTTCTTCAATCATTTACTTTTGATATCCAGGCAGCAAACCCGTCCCTCTGTGTCTTACTTTTGTGTGTCTCTTATATGTATATATTTACTTGTTTTCTTATCAATTTTTAGTACTTTCTCTCACTTCATGTCTTTCAATCATTTACTCATTGTCTCTTGATTTCCATTCATCAAATATGTCCCTCTGTTTTTTCTTCTGTTTATCTCTTATCCTTTTTTGCATATTGATATATTTATTTTTTATCAATTCTTAAGGCATTTTTTCCCTTTATAACTAAACTTAGAGCCTTTTTTGGATCAAGGCTTTTAATAAATCTGGAATGTTCCCAAGCTACAATACTGATATTACAAATTTTGTTCTCCATAAGAGAAGATAATTCAGAAAGGTTCTTGCAATGAGTTTATCCTTATCTGACAATGAGACAATCTGTGGCCCTTTATAATACTAGGCTCAAATCCTTTGTTTTTTGTTTTGTGAGATTTTTCAGTATCCAGAGGAATCAAGTCTTTTACTTATGACATTGGCATGGATTGCATGTACATAGCTGCACATTACATTTTCTAGAACTCTCTTGCAATGATTTTAGACAGTTTTGAATTAAGCAAAGGTTTTACTATGTAATTCTCTGGGGTAGATATTTTACTAGTAGGTTTGGTGAGCTATGGCTGCAGCACATTCTGGTGTGTACTATGGCTGGCTATTTGGTTCTTGTTGGTATTTTTTCTGGAGGATAAAACTTTACATGTGAGGAAAGATTCATACAAAAATGAGGGTAACAGTTGGGAGGCTCTATTTTTTAAATAATCCTGACAGAGGTGCTTATGCCATGTGAGATCTGAAGCTATTCCAGTCAGCTTTGGTGTACCAAAAATTATCCTATGAAACAGCAGATCAGGGCATTCCTTTGATTTGACATCAACTTTATCACTGACCAGTGAATGATCTGAAGGGCCCAAGGGAGGTAACACTTCAGCAGAACACTTTTCATGATAGGATATGAGGAAGTGAATTCCTGCAATGGGACTAATACCAGTTTCAAACTTGGAACAAGATACCAGGTTTGACCTTATGAAACTCTGGGATGTTGGAACATAGACCACTCACATTTGTGTAAAAGATAGTGAATCTGGGGTCTACGGGGGGGGGGGGGGTTGATTATTCTGTTTGATTTTATTGTGGTCAGGATTAGAAAAAACAGAAGGACATATTTGATGAATGGAAATCAAGAGACAATGAGTAAATGATTGAATGACATGAAGTGAGAGAAAGTACTAAAAATTGATAAGAAAACAAGTAAATATATATATATAAGAGATACACAAAAGTAAGCCACAGAGGGACAGGTTTGCTGCCTGGATATCAAAAGTAAATGATTGAAGAAGAGGAAAAGATGGAAGGCACTAAAAGTGATGAAAAAGAAACAAATATATCCATATATAAGTACAGATGAAGATGAGGTAGCAAAAACAGTCACATCTCTACAGGTAATGTGGGCATCAACAACTTGAATTGTCTGGAAGTATAGCCATAATTATACCACATCATGACATCAAGATGCCCCACCAGTGACTACTACATGGTTCAGATACTATCCACAAATTAGTAGTGCAACAACCCCAACATTATACATCTCCTGATCGGCTTGAAATGCAAAATCGGGGAGCCGAGTTTGAATTCCAGTTGAATTCATTGCATTCACTTACACACAAATACCCTTGGGAAAGGTATTAATCCGTCTCTTCCTTCCAGTTATAGGTTAAATAACAGGACAGATTGGGTTCTATAGCCTTGGCTTGCAACCAGTCTACCTCAGAAAGCAATGGCAACCCACTGCAGGATAATCTTCTGCCCAGTCAGTCATGTCTCTTTTGAGACATGATCGCCCAAGCATGTTTCATGTATGGCACTTAACTGACTGACTGATGTGATAGCCTTCTTAGGATTTTTTTTGATCATTTCACTCCCAAGCAATGTGATAATGCCACTAAGATGTAATGATCTACTGGGAGTAAAAGAAAAAGAGAAAACTTTAAAAGGATGTAGAAACCAAATTTTAAACAGGAAACAAGGAATAAACATCTACTGTTAAAAAACCTGGGATTTTTGTCTAAGTTGCAATATCCAGGCATATAACACTGACCCAGAAAATGTACTACTACTACTACTACTACAACAACAACAACAACAACAACAGGGAAATGGGAAAACAGTTATAGAAGTCAAAAAGCTGCCATCTATTAAAGAAGTGCAAATATTTGGAGCAATCCAAAGGAATATAACCACAATCAAATAATAAGAAGAAAGAATGACAGATCAAAAACTCTACAAGAATGATAACATAAAACTAAGAATAATGCTAGGCAAGTTCTAACAAAACCCCTAAAATGGAAATCCACAGGAAATGATGAGTTAGCCAATTTTGGTCTCTATCATCTGTCATCAATCCATGAAACCCTTGCTCAAACTTTATCAGTGCTAACTCATAATACCACTGAAGGTATGACATAAATTCATGTCTCTTCTGACAAACTGTACTTATTCTTTTTACAATAAAAAAAAACATTCTTCCCTTGGAACAGAAAGGGTGTCAGAGAGGTTCATATAATTACAATTACTATTGATAAACAAAATGATCCTAGAAAATTGCAAGAAAAAAGGTAGAAATCTCATTACAGCATGGATAGATTACTGTAAAGCTGTTGATAGTGTGCCACACTCTTGGATCCTTAAGGCTTTGGAAATGTTTAAAGTCTGTTCAGTGATAATAAATCTCTTAAATATCGCATGGGACTGTAGAAAATCATACTATGCCTAAATCAACCAAGGATGCTGACACTTCCAACTGCCTGAATATCTAATGAGGAAGCTTTTAAGAAGACCCTCTCTCACACCTTCTGCTTTGTCTGTCCTTAATCTACCTTTCACATGAACTAAATATTGATAACTATAAATATTCTTCTTCTTCTTCTTCTTCTCAAGATTTAGGACAAAGCAATATAAGTATTCTCTTTGCACAAACTCTGATGTTAAATGATACTTAACATGTACAGTGTTTATATATTTTTTCTTTGATGATACTCACCTGAGTAGATAAAAAGTCCCTCATTGCACAACATTTTGAATTTCTTTTTTCATTATACCCATGGCTCAAATTATTATAAATATAACAGTAATTTTAAGGAACGACATTTTTTCAATTTCAGTTTTAAAATACTTATGTTTACTTATTTTGTTCTATTCTTTAACAGATATATTTTTATTTGATGACACTGGTATGTCTAGAGAAGGCATTTTGGTATTGTAGTCTTTAATCACTATATCTACTCTATTAGTATTTATATGCCTGTCAGTATGAATGGTAAAGCCCTAAAGAATAACTCCATAATTTTCTATGTCTATTTGGGGGGATGTTCATATCCTTTTCAGTATGTAACATACTATCTTATTGATATATCTTCTAATTGACTGCTTAATTTTATCATATTTTGGCAAAGTTTATATTCATAAAATAAAAAGCAATTTGCTGATATTGTATATTTTAATTTTTAGCCAAAACACTTAGTGAACATTGTTTTGAGAGGTTTGAGTTTGAGTTTTGTTTAACAGCATATCAACCTCTGTCGGTTATTTAATGCCAAAAAGGTGGGGTTTTAAGGTATTATTTTAATGTTTGGTTATGGTGAGAAGGTTGATTTAGTAAGATTTTAATGACAACTTTTTGTTTTTATTCTTTTTTATTTTAGAAAACTGAAAATGTCTTCTAGTTTTGTATTCAAAAGTTTTTTGCTGAGAATATTTTTTTTTCCTTCAAAAATGCATTGTTGGTAATATTTTTTCTTCAAAAATGTATATTTTTCTATAAAAGTCTATTTTTATAATTTCATAGTGTTTTGACCCCAATTTGGAGTTAACTATTTGCCCATAGCTGGGACCCTAACAGCACAGGGTCGACCTGGGGACAATAGCAATTAAGAGGTGGTTCCATGCTCCTCACAACAACCCAATCAAAGCCCTTGCTGCCAGATGTAGTTTACCGTCATACCTAGGGCCATGTTTTGAGAGGTTCTTTTCTTAAATGCAAATACAAACTTGAATCTTTGTTTTTGGTGAGAAAGATTTTGTAGCTTGCAGTACATTGTAGTGAGAGAGAGAGAGAGAGAGAGAGAGAGAGAGAGAGAGAGAGAGAGAGAGACCTTCCTTTTTAGTAGCAGGCAGGTATGCCATTAGTTCTTTTCTAGTTAAAGTGGAGTGGGCCAGCCTGTTTTGCTTTCTGACAAAACAGTAGAGAAGACTGACTCAAAGCCCTGTTTTCCCTGAGTTTATATTGAGGTCAGAAAGTGGCTGAATAGTGTAGTGAGTGTTATAGATTGTCATTTGTTTTGGTACTGGGTCTTTAATCTTTTGTTTTAGCTTACTGAATTATCTAGATTCAGAAACAGAGTTAACTGAATGACCTATCCTTAAAAATGCCAGTATTAATATTAATGAGGGTTAAGGAGATTATAAGTAAGTGATACTTTTCAGGAAATTTAAGAAATACTTTTATTTTATTTTATTTATTAAACTTTATCTACTACTACAAAAACAATAAAGTTTTGTCAGCACCTATAGCCTAAACAAGCTAAGCAAGTGCCAGTGATAATGCAAGAACTATAGTAGATCTTCCTAGTAATACTAAACCTACTGTTGACCCTTTTGATACAGATGATGATCACAGAGATTGTACTAGGGAACCAAAAGAGGGAGAGAACAGAAATAAAAAAGCAAATTCATTCAGTAACTTTGTAAACTGGTCCACAACAGTTCATAATGATAAGACATGATTTTATGTATAAAATATTTTTTTTAATTTAAAAAAAAAGACCATGTATAGACTGAATCCAGGAAATCTGTAGGCTTATAGACATATTATATTGAAACACTGGTTCTTGTATAATCCCCAAAGTTAAGCAACTTTGTACCTGGCCAGGACCTAGATAGGTGACCATTAGGGAATATTGGGTGCTGTAAGTTTGGATGTGCAGGTGGTATAAGTGATGTAATGGATAACAGCTCAGAATTGGATATCATAGAGCTGAGTTTCAATTTATATATAGTTGATTTCACTAAATTAACTTACATGCAAATAAGAAAGGTATGAATTCACCTTTTCTCTTCCCAGCTATGGGTTAATTAGTAAAAATGTGTCTCAGTATATCATTATCTCTAAAAAATTCTTACAATTTAAAAGAATATTTTCTGACTTGAAATAACCTGTAAAGATTTTGATAAGTCATAAAAAAGCAATTAATCATCAAGGTTTACAGGGAGCAAAACCAGCATTAAGATCCTTGTTTCTTGTTTGATATATGCCTTCAGAATATCAGCAATCATAGCTTTCCACAATTCCCTATCTTCAGTAGTTTTAAGCAATTGATCTCTTTATTATGCTTCTAGTCCATCTCCTGCTATCCATTTACGCAAGCTCATTAGATAAGTTTCTTAATATTTCCTTCTGCTTCTTTTATTTTCAACTAGCAGTATAGCCCAGCATTGCTTGGGTGTAATGAAGGCTTTAAAACTAATCCATGGTCCTGGAGCTCAGACTCTTTGGATGTTAGCACGAAAGACTAAAAAGCAATAGTTGTTTCCAGTTAAAGTGAAACTGTAGACTGAAAGAAAAATGAATGGATGGAAGTCAAATTTTGATTTCCTGGTATCGATATCAAATTTTCTGCATTATTGTAAGAACTGCAACCTTGAAACTTCTGAATATCATTTCTTATGTCTTTGTCTATGAGTGTATCAAATTTGATTAAAATCAGACCACTCCTTCATTACCCGATTTTTTCGATTATCGATTTTCGATATTTATTGGGGGTACTTCGACACAAAACCTAGCTAAGAACACTTGCAGATGCTTATAGTACAACTGTGTAAATTTTCAAGAAAATTGGTTCAGCCGTTTCGGAGTCTATAGGTAACGGACACACACACACACACACACACACACACACACACACACACACGGACAAAGTTCCATTTATAAATAAGTTTAGATTTAGATATGTAGTATGAGTGCCAAATTTTCTAAGTCTTTTTTCCTCATTAAGTGCTGATAAATTTCTTTTCATTTTTATCTGATTCTAAGCACATTCTTTTTTTTTCATTTTCTTTAAAACTCCTTCATCGCTCACATGTTTTGTCCATCATATTCTCAGCATCCTTCTGCAGAACTACATCTCTGTTGCCTTAAGTCCCTTCTTCGTATGTGAGTTAATTGTCCAGTATTCACTATCATATAGGAAGATTGATAGCAGTTCCACACTATTTTCTTTGTTTCTAATAAAGTTTTTTTCCGCCCGTGCATTGAATACTGCTGCCATATCTGGTCGGGTGCCCCTGCTGTTCTCCTCGGGCTTCTCGATAAGGTTCAGAGGAGGGTCTGTAATGTGATAGATACCGACTTGGCAGACCGCCTGCAGTCTCTCTCCCACCGGCGAGACGTGGCTTCGCTGTGTCTCTTCTATAAATACTTTCACGGCTTCTGCTCCGATGAACTTAGATCACTGGTGCCCCCTAAATACGAATTTGCACGAGATACTAGATTAGCAGCTAGATCCCACCCTTTTACAGTGAAATCGATAAAATGCAGCCGTAACTTCTACTCCAACAGTTTCTCTCCTCGCACTTCCCGACTGTGGAATTCTTTTCCAAACGATTGCTTCCCCGACGGCTACAATCTCCAGGAGTTTAAATGTAAGGTCAATAGACACCTCCTAACACACTAACCTGCTCCCATTCTATCAAACACTCTTCCCATCTGCCCGACACTCATCCTCGCTATCCTTACTCATCTATCACCTTTCTCCTGACATTCCCTATGTCTATCCACTCCTTCTCTTTACCTTCCCCTATGTAGCCCCATGCGCAATAGTGGCAGTGAAATGCCTTGCTTGGGGTGAGATGATTAAAAAAAAAAAAAAAAAGTACTTTGTGATTAGTCTACACAAATAGCAACAACTGTATATATCATTTTGTTTGCAAACTCTTATCTAAATGTCAAATTTCCCTGAACACAGGTGGGTTTTTTGACTTGATGAATATACTTTGAACTTTGAAAAATTATGATGAAATCATAGAACATCACAGGGTGATGTTGTTTTTAATAATAAGAAAATCAAATAAAAGCACTGTGGATCAGTAACTTAAGAAATGGATAAGTAAAAACTTACAATACTACAGTGGAACCTCAGTTATTGACAATAATCTGTTCCAAAAAGTAAGATGAAAACTAAAATGCACAGATAAACAAGAAATAATCTAAATCTAATTAATCCATTCCATACACCAAAATATTAACAAAAGTACTTTTTAGACAGAATATCTACAGTTTCATATGCAGAAAACAATAAAAAATACATATAAATGACAAATAAATGGAATAAATGAATATTTAACTTCACATTAACTTTTATCTTGTCGGTGTATGCAAGAGGCTAAGGAAGGAAGAGAGGAGAGGGGTTATTGTTTGTTATTACTGAATCTCCTCCTCCATAAAGACGACTAGGGTTTTTCTCTTCTCTGTCTCTTCGTTTTGTGATGATTTCTTTCTTCACTTCAAGTATTTTTCTCTCAACTTTTCTTTTTCTTTTATCACTGTTAGCCATGACTAATGGCTAATGAAGAAAAAAAAAGGCACAGTACAATAAAATTGGAAAGGAAAAATACAGCACAACACACGAATGTATATAACACAGCAGTCAACTCAGAAATGATTCTGTTCAGGTTAACTCGATTCAACTCAGTTCGGCAATGTTGCTCAAAAACCAAAATTTTGTTCAATAACCAAAGCATTTTCATTACGAATTTTCTGTTTGAAAACTGATTTGTTTGACATGTGAGATGTTTGAGAACTAAGTTTGCTCTGTATTTTAAAATACTAAAAACACTGTAGCTGTTTTAAAGTTTTTAAGTAAAAGAGGTTTGATATTTAGGGATCATAGAAGAAATTTAGGAGCTCATCAAATAATCAAAATTTTAAACGAGACATTATTATATATCATGTTAACATTTCACCCTGCAGAACAACTGTGAGTTAAAGTGAAAGACAAGACAAAATATACTGTATGTTTATTTATATGGGCAACCCATGGTAGAGATAACTCTGACTGCAAGTAACCACAGATACTACTCTTTATTGCAATATGATTGGATGCTATAAATAGCTATATATAAAAAGGATCCATCAAAATCTAAATAAGGCCCCACAAGGGGATTCATTGAATTAAAAAACAAAACCTCCAACTAGAGAAGCCCAATTAGTTCTAAATTGTTTCAAATTAATTCAAAGGAACCCTATTAAATCTGAAAATAAACAAATCTCCTCTGTTCTTATCAATTTATTTTTTAGTTTTATCAGAGGCCTAAAATCGTCTAGTCAAGTTCCTGAGCTGCAGCCTATACTAGCCTATATGTAAATCTAACACTGTCTACCAGAAATCTCTTATGTGATAACTGTTAAAATTCTATGTTAATTGAAAAGACTATTTTTATATATGGTAATAATAATAATAATAATTTGTCAAGTATGTGCATTGTGGTGCATTGGATATTGGCTCGGAACGAGAAATCGGGGAGCCAAGTTTGAATTCCAGCTGAATTCATTGCATTCACTTACGCGCAAATACCCTTGGGAAAGGTATTAATCCATCTATTCCTTCCAGTTAAATAACAGGACAGATTGGGTTCTATAGCCTTGGTCAGCAACCAGTCTACTGCAGAAAGCAATGGCAACCTACTGCGGGATAATCTTCTACCCAGTCAGTCATGTCTCTTTCGAGACATGATCGCCCAAGCATGTATCACGTATGGCACTTAAATGACTGATCAAATGTACTCTTTAGCAGAAAAGACATCCCCACACACACCCATGCATATATATTTTTAATTATTTCACCTCAAGAAAGACTAGGCTGAAACTAGTATGCAGGCATTATAGTGACAGAAATGACTGGGTAGAAGGGACATTGAGGAAAGGATAAAAGATGAACAGAATTCAAGAAAATAGAAAATGGCAATTGATGTTGCATTTAAATTTTTGGAGATTGTAGTTATCAGGGAAGCAAGTAAATGTGAGTCCCACAGGCAGGAAGTATGAGAAAAGTAGAAGTAGCAGTTACATTTAGCTATTTCAGTGGTAAAAAAAGGGTGAGACCTAAATGCCAATCTAGTAGCATGCTTAAATAGTACCAGATATTATGAAAATATTTGCAGAAAAGACAGAGAGAAGTCATTTCATGTTAGTGAGAATGTGATAGAAGTTGAGATGCTAAGTCAGAATTGATTACATTGCAGATCCTTCTTTGGATTTTTCAAAAATCTCAAGATGAATAGCAGGAGCACCAGAACAGATATGGTAAAAGTATTTAATGCAAGGATGAATGGTAGATTTATAAATGTGTAAGATGGATTCTGACAAGAAAAACCTTCTGGCCCAAGATAATGACCAAAGCTTCTTAGCAGTAGATGCAGTTATAGATACGATGAGTTGTTCCACTTGAGGTCAGTTGAAAAAGTGACACAAAGATGGCACAATGTGTTGCTCTCCAGGAGATTAACATCAGTCATGCTGATGGCAGGCAGGAAAGTTTCTCTATGGTAGTCAAAGGATAGCAGTTTTGTTTTGTAGGCATTAAAATTTACAAGCCATTTCCTGCCTCAGTTAACCAATGATTGAAGGTCTGTTTCAAGAGCAGCAGCCAGGTTCACTTTGTCATCTTTGATAGATTTCCTGTTGAGACAGCAGTAAATGGTGGTGTCATTTGCATAGAACTAATGACATCAAGAAGATCATTAATAAAGATCAGAAACAGCATAGGACTCAAGATAGAATCTTGAGGGACACTTGCATTCATGTAAAAGGATCTGGAAGCTTTCCCATTCAAAACAACTTTCATTTAATGAATTAATAGGAATGATTGAATGAAATCATTCAGTAATAACATAGCCCAGGAGCTTGTATAGAAGCATGCTAAACCCTGCTAAACACTATCAAGATATCTAGAGCCACAACTTAAGCTTTGCCATTATTATCAAGAGCCTGGTATACATATTCAGTGATGGCTGTTAGCACATCAGTGGTAGACTAGGCAAAGTGGAAGCCATATTGTTAGTCAGAAAGTAGATTGTGAGAGCTGAGATGCTTAACTACTTCAGAATTGATTAGAGCCTTGAATATTTTGCCAAAAAGTGCTAAAAGACCTATGGGGAGATAGAGGGCTCAGAGGGTTCACTTGAGTTTTTAAAAACAAAAACTACAGATGAGGATTTCCAATAAGCTGGAAAACAGGAAGTGGAGAGGCAGTAGAGTTTGGAGAGGTCTGGAGCCAGCTCAGAGGTACATTTGCTTAGAACAATGACTGGGATTCTTTAGGACAATGACTGGGATTCCTTCACCTCTGCATGCCTTATGGAAGTCTAATTTAGAAATGATGTCTGAGACTAATGATGGAGTTATGCATACCCTAGCAGTATAGCGCGGCGTTGCTTGGGTGTAAGGAAAGCTTTAAAACTAATCCATGGTCCTGGGGCTCAGACTCTTTGGACATTGGCACGAAAGACTAAAAAACAATAGTTGTTTCTAGTTAAAGCAAAACCGTAGACTGAAAGAAAAATGAATGGATGTATTTTTTGATTTCCTGGTATCGATATGAAATAAGTTTTTTCGTCGTAAACTAAATAAGCCCTCTGAGTAAATGGTATCATGGCTGAGACTAATAACTACAACTATACCTACTTAGAGCCAAACCCCTAAGCAAAAACTAAAATAAAAAGGCTGAAAAAAATACAGACATACAAGCAGATAATCAGACACACACACAAACATCTTGCCTTTTATATATATATATATATATATATTATCAATTTTCTGCACTATTATAAGAACTGCAACCTTGAAACTTCTGAATACTGTTTCTTATATCTTTATCTATGAGTGTATCAAATTTGATTAAAATCAGACCACTCCTTCTATAATCCGATTTTTTCGATTATTGATTTTCGATATTTATCGGGAGTACCTCAACACAAAACCTAGCTAAGAACACTTGCAGACACTTATAGTACAACTTTGTAAATTTTCAAGAAAATCGGTTCAGCCGTTTCGGAGTCTATAAGCAACATACACAGACACACACACACACACACACACAGACAAAGTTCCATTTATAAATAAGTTTAGATCACTCAGTAGAACCTCTGTTCTCAGTGGGGAATCAAGTCTGGGTACACCAGACAAGTCAAGTGTTATGTTGCAAGAGAATTTGTGAGCAAAACATTCAACCTTGTCAGTTGTAGATACAAGGACTTTGAATCATTTGAATAGAGGAGGATTTGAAGGTTTGTTGTTGTTCAGCACATTCTTGCACAACCACCAGTAATTTTATATATTATATATATAATTGTATTATATATGAAAAAGCTCTTTCAAAAGTATTTAAAATTAGCATTATTACATATGTAAGAAAAGGAATATTCAAATATATATATAAATATATATATATTAATAAATATACATATTGTCATATGTCAATGACACAACCCAGAGTTTCATGTGCTATGCAATCATCAGGTGCATTTTTCAAACTGATAGTTTAATAGATTTGAATTTAAGTTCCCTCAATGTTCATAAGAATTAAATCTTATAAAGTTAGGTTACGGCTTTTTAATAACAAGTGTAAAAATCTAAATATGCTAAAGCTACATATAGATAAAATATTCAGATTCAAATTTTAACTAAAATTTTAAAATTAAAAAATATTAAAATGCATGAAGATGAAATCAAAGGGGCATAATTCTTAATTATTATTAGTAATTTTTGCAAAGGAAAGAAAGGGAAAAAGTAAGGGAGAAAAAAGAGGCAAACGTATAGTGGAATCTGTCAATCGGGGTATAAGAATTTAAGAAAGTATTTTTTCTATGGCATCATGTGGTCATTAAATTACTTTTTTTGTTCAGTAGATTAGGGTTATTTATATGATTTATGACAACAAGTTTTTCTATTTTTTTTATAATATATATAAATATATTCATTTTATTCATTTATATATTTTGATTATTTGTTTAGTGCATGTGTGTGTGTGTGTGTGTGTGTGTGTGTGTATAAAAATATAGTTTTACGGTATGCTATATTTATAAGTTAATGCGCAGGGATAGAGCATAAGTAAATATAAAAGTGGATGTTGAAGTCAATAACCAGTGGTAACAGTCTGTTTCATACTTAAACATAATCGTCATGACTTGATGATTGTGATTAAGCATGAAACTGACATCACCACTTGGTGCTGACTTCAATGTCCACTTATATATATATATATATATATATATAATTAATTAATTAATTAATATAATTAAAAGGTTTGCAACTTAGTTGATTGATATTAACTTCAGCATCCTGACTCCAGAGTTTTGTAGACTGACCCACTCATCCACTCTTCAAAAGAACTCAGCAACTAACTGCTTATATTTCTCTATTCTTTTCTATATGCACTTTGATGCAATTATTTTCTAGTATGTGTGTGTGTGTGTGTGTGTGTGTGTGTAAGTTCATATACATGTGCCCATATCCCATATATATATGTGTGTATGTGTGTACATTTTCTATAAACATACTTTCCCCTTAATATTGGGCACTCTTCTTGTAAATAAACATATATAAAGAGGGTGTTGAAATACTGTAAGAAAATGATTATACTCACATAGATATGTAAATTAAACAATAATATTAAACCCTTGTTCTTGATTGGTTGTCCTGAAAGGTTGGCGTTAATTTTTGTCTCATTATGTATGCCCATTGGCTTAAATTCTTATTTTTTGTTATCTGTTTTCTAATGAACTGGTTATTGCAATTTCCACATGACTTAGTAATATGCTTGATTCCTAACAAATTAAATGTAAAACAGGACAAAAATTAAATGGACTTTATTTGTTTTTTTGTTTTTTTCAATATACAATAATTGCTTTCAAGACTTTCACCAATTATGCATTGATGCTTAACAAGACAAAATCTTTAATTTAGGATGCAGTATAAGATTGAATTAAACTATTAAAAGAAAAATAATCCTTAAGAATGGAAATTTTAATTGGGCATTTAACTCATATAATTAGTCTGCGTAATAATAGAAGTTCTACTGTTTATTATTAGTTATTGTTATTGTGTTATAGTCCATGAAGTCATGGACTCATAACAATTCATGATTTGGGGGCCATTAAGATGGATGCAAGTAGATGTGTTTAGAATTATTTGTTCTAGTAGATCTAATTCTTCTATTGAGCCTCTTTTTTGGACAGTTCATTGTAATCTTCATTTTTACAACCTTGGAAATATATTGACTTTTTTATGAATTTTACATAATTGGAAATTGTGTTGATTTTAGAAAATGCACTCTTACTCTCTTTTATGAATTCACACAACTTAAAATGTGTTGATTGTAGAATATGCACCCTTATGCTTTTTTTTATCAATTTTAATTCACTGAAAATTTGTTGATTGCAGAGCATGCAATCTTACTCTTTATTTTATGAATTTTACATCCTTGAAAATTTGTTGATTGTAGAGCATGCAATCTTACTCTTTATTTTATGAATTTTACATCATTGAAAATTTGTTGATTGCAGAGCATGCAATCTTACTCTTTATTTTATGAATTTTACATCCTTGAAAATTTGTTGATTGCAGAGCATGCAATCTTACTCTTTATTTTATGAATTTTACATCATTGAAAATTTGTTGATTGCAGAGCATGCAATCTTACTCTTTATTTTATGAATTTTACATCCTTGAAAATTTGTTGATTGCAGAGCATGCAATCTTACTCTTTATTTTATGAATTTTACATCCTTGAAAATTTGTTGATTGTAGAGCATGCAATCTTACTCTTTATTTTATGAATTTTACATCCTTGAAAATTTGTTGATTGCAGAGCATGCAATCTTACTCTTTATTTTATGAATTTTACATCCTTGAAAATTTGTTGATTGCAGAGCATGCAATCTTACTCTTTATTTTATGAATTTTACATCATTGAAAATTTGTTGATTGCAGAGCATGCAATCTTACTCTTTATTTTATGAATTTTACATCCTTGAAAATTTGTTGAATATAGAGAATGCACTCTTATCTTTGTTATGAATTTAAATTGAGACACAGTTGAAGCTGAAAAAATATCAATTTGAAAGTGAGAAAAGAAACGATTAACAATCAAACATTACATTGGTGATTTTATTCTTTGAAGCTATGTATATTGAAAATGGGCATTAATTATGACAAATATTATTGGCAAAGACAAATTAGGAAAATTGAAAATCATACTTTTTGGAAAACTTTTCAAAATTTTTTAGTAAATCTTAGACTATTTCCTCTGATTATTTCTTAACTTTTGGCTGTGATAAGAAAGATGAAAAAAATGAACAAACCTCAGTAGACAAAAAATCAGAAACTGTCACTTTGAATGGTGTTTATCATTGGAAACTTATAATAATAACCTCTTAGATTCCTTACAATAGAAAAAATAGATCTTTTATGATAATCAGAAACATGTTCCTTTTTTATTAGAAATTTTTATACTTGAAAATATAGTATACTATTTTCCTCCTGTCAAAATCAAATATTTCATATGGTAATGGTAATATTAGCCATTTCATTATGAGGTAATATTTGCCAACCAGCTAGTGTTACTTCTGGTTGAAATTTATAAAATCTTTCTATTGAAGCAATTTTTCATGAAAATAGGTTTCTTAAGTCCACTATGGTAATAATATAAGCACATTCCATCCACCATCTCACTCATAAACATCCACGACAATAAAAAAACGTTTGTTAGTGCTAAAGCTGAATTAGTAAAATAAAGCTAGATAAGTTGTTACTATATTACATCCACCGATTGTTCTCTTTCTAGGGTTGATGTATGGCTTCTTTCCTTTGTCATTACCTTGATCCTGTCATTATTTTCTCTTCAAGATACATTTTAGTTGCTGTTGAAAGTTATCAAGTGAAGTGGTTTCTTATTTGGTGCAGTCCTTTCTTTGGGATTCTGCAATACCAGTTCACAATGTTCAAAGAAGGATTTTCCTTGCTAAGACCTAAAGGAGGCTCCATTTACTCAGAGCTATTTTTTAACCATTGATCTGTAAAAGTGGCTGTATACAGCTGACAGTTTAGATATTTCTGAAAGTAATTGGTGCCATGTATAGCATCCATATGAAAGTTTTGAGTGGATGAAGCTATTTAAGAACATGATTAAAGTGGTTTGATATAACATTTTAATTTTTTAATCTTTATTTGTGAACTCACAAGGATAAATGTAACACTAGACCAGCTTTAATAGGAGACTTTCATTTTCAAATGCATGATTAGCAGCAAAAGTTAAGCATTATCAATGTTCTTGTAATAAAAAGGAGCGGTTGTTAATCTAAGGTGAAACAAAATGAAAAATCATAAATCTGTCTGACGTGTAGTGTACAAATGAACACAAATCTGAGGTTTAACAAAAGGAATAGTCATAAATCCCAGTCCCAAATGACGAGAAATTGAACCAAAATGTTCAGTGCATAATATGTATACTCTATTCTATCAACAAATGATCACAAATCTGAGATTTAACAAAATGAATAGTCATAAATCCCAGTCCCAAATGACGAGAAATTGAACCAAGATGTTCAGTGCATATGTATGCTCTACTCTATCAACAAATGATCACAAATCTGAGATTTAACAAAAGGAATATTCATAAATCCCAGTCCCAAATGACAAGAAATTGAGCCAAAATGTTCAATGCATAATATGTATCCTCTACTCAATCAACAAACGATCACAAATCTGAGGTTTAACAAAAGGAATAGTCATAAATCCCAGTCCCAAATGACGAGAAATTGAGCCAAAATGTTCAGTGCATAATATGTATGCTCTGCTCTCAACAAATGATCACAAATCTGAGGTTTAACAAAATGAATGGTCATAAATCCCAGTCCCAAATGATGAGAAATTGAACCAAGATCTTCAGTGCATATATATCCTCTACTCTATCAGCAAATGATAACAATCCTGAGGTTTAACAAAATGAATAGTCATAAATCCCAGTCATAAATGATGAGAAATTGAGCCAAAATGTTCAGTGCATGATATGTATGCTCTACTCTCAACAAATGATCACAAATCTGAGCTTTAACAAAATGAATAGTCATAAATCCCAGTTATAAATGACGAGAAATTGAGCCAAAATGTTCAGTGCATGATATGTATGCTCTACACTATCAACAAATGATTACATATCTGAGGTTTTACAAAATGAATGGTCATAAATCCCTGTCATAAATGATGAGAAATTGAGCCAAAATGTTGTGCATGATAGTATTTTCTACTCTATCAATAAACAATCACAAATCTGAGGTTTAACAAAAGGAATGGTCATAAATCCCAGTTATAAATGACGCGAAATTGAGCCAAAATGTTCAGTGCATGATATGTATCCTCTACTCTATCAACAAACGATCACAAATCTGAAATTTAACAAAATGATTGGTCATAAATCTCAGTCCCAAATGACAAGAAATTGGGCCAAAATACTGGCTCTTGTTCGGTGTATGATATGTATGCACTACTTTATCAGCAAATTAGTTTGCTCTATTTATATAAATAACATGCACCATTGCAGAAATGTAAACAATAACAAATCAATCTCATAAATATGCATAAAATATTATACTCTCCTTTGATGGCATATAATCAAAATTATCAGAAAATAATTACATTCGAACAGATAGACATGTACAGTGTACTACTGGCAGGCTATTCACTCAACCTCAGGGAAAAGGCAGTGTCTACTCTGCTTGAAATTGTTAACCATTTTGGCATTTTACAGTAGCTGTATGTTTTTTTTTCTTTCTAAATCTTCACTAATATAGGGGATTTGAGATACTCAGGGGAATTTTAATTTTTCTTTAAAGATCTTAGATGTAACTAGATGGTCTCTGTACACTATGAATCAATCTAAGCAATTAAAAATTTCAATTTTTTTATGTACTCCATTCCTTCAGAACATGGGCAATCATGGCTCTCCACCACATCCTATCTTTTGTAGCTCTTTGCAATGTTTATCTTCTTACTATATATGATTTACAGCCATATCAAGTTGAAAAAATCTGGTTTTTCTTTAAAGATCTTAGATGTAATTAGATGGTCTCTGTACACTATGAATCAATCTAAGCAATTAAAAATTTCAATTTTTTTATGTACTCCATTCCTTCAGAACATGGGCAATCATGGCTCTCCACCACATCCTATCTTTTGTAGCTCTTTGCAATGTTTATCTTCTTACTATATATGATTTACAGCCATATCAAGTTGAAAAAATCTGGTTTTTATATAATCACTGAAGTTAAGCCATGTCAAGCCTAGTCAGGACCTAGATGGGTGATCACATGGGAATATCACATGCTATAAGCTTGAATGTGCAGGTGGTGTTGTACTATTGTATGTAAATTAGTAGACAAATATAAAAAGAGAATAACTGAAGAAGTATAAGGGAAAAAACCCTGTTGTCACAAAGGACATGGAGAGTTGTGTTACAACTACTACCACACACAAAGAAATGCCAAGCATGACAGATGGTTGATAAGCCGTAAAAAAACAAATCAATCAAACAATCACTATCCTACGAAGGATAGTCTTACTATCCTTCTTAGTCCTTTTTCTGCCATCCATTTACACAAACTTATTAGGTAATTGTTACGTTGGGTAACAGAATTGTGTGAAATAATACAAAACAACGTAATAGTGTAAAAGCAGGTATATTGATAGGAAAGAGAAGTATTTACACGAGGTGAAGATTAGTAGAATACAGTACAAGGTAATTAGTATACAGTATCGTTGTAGAGATGTGATAGATTGACTAGTAGAACACTTCCGGTGCAATACTGGAAATACCCGACTGACTCGCTCACTCGACTTCCTTCCTCAATGTATAATCACTACTATTTTATATAGTGATTCGAATAGTCCATTTCTGTGGAAAGGTGGAGGGCGCCCCAACAGTAATAATAAGAAATGCTAAGCATAACAGATGTAATGTATAATGGCTCAGAATTGGAAATTGAAAAGCTGAGTTTCAATTCCATTCAGATTTGCTATATTCACTTATGAGAAAATCGCCTTAGAAAATGTAAGAATTCACCTCTTCTCCCCCAGCTATGAGTTAGATAGTAGGACTTGTATCAGTAAAATCATTATTAGCTCAAAAGAATTCTTACACTCTAAAATCTTTAAGTAACCTGTAAAAGGTTGATAAGTCCTAAAAATACAATTTTTTCATTTTTCAAATGCATGATCAGGGATTTTTTATGAACATGCAACTGGAATTTTCAAACAACCAAAAGTTTTCAAAATTAGGGAGGAATTATTAAAGGATTCTACAACACTTTCATCCACGTTTCTATGATCCTAGTATGTATTTATAGGCATGATTACATCTGGACATAATTTCTAATCTTTTATTTAGTAATTTATTTTTTCTAGCAACAACATAAGAGCTAACTTTTTCTCTTGGCACAATCTGCACACATTTTCATCGTTGTATGGTTGGGCTATTTTAGCTATACTCCAAGTTATATCAGGGTCTTTTTTGTTTTTCAATTTTAATTTTCACATGTTGCTAGACAGTTTGGCACAATTTATAAGGTTTTCCAGTTTAAATGTACATTTTTGATTATTCCATCCAATTTTAAAACTGTCTTTTGTAGACCTCAAATATGTTTTTCTTTCTCCATTTCATGTACCTCTGCTTTGTAAATAACCCCTTTTGTTTTACAAAGTACACTAAGTTACTAGTACAGCTATAACTTAATTTGATTTAAAATGTTCTTTTGTTTATAAAATTACATAAAAAGAACAAAATGCCAGAAACCTAAATAACAATGTACAAAATAACATCATTTGAAAGGAATGTAACTGTAGGGACAAAAACAAATGCCCACTTAACAAAAAAATGAACATTTTTGGTTGTTTAAAAATTACAGTTGCATGTTTGTAAGAAATCTCCATTCATGTATTTGAAAAACAGAAAAATCAGTCATTATAAATCACCTGAAAATACTGAAAGGTTGAAATCTAGATTGTGGAAATAACTAATTTCAAATGAAATATATATATATATATATATATATTAAAAGATAATGAAATATTCCAAAGAGATACTATGTCATGACTTACAGAGTAATGTCAAAAATCTTTACTACTGTAGTGAGTTTGGTTCTCATTAGGTATATTAAACTTATGGAATTATACCAAACTAGGCTAGGTTTAGCTGATATCAATTCAATTTTAAAAGATACCAATAAACAGGTTGACATAACTTGCTTATTTGCTTGACAGATAAATTCCTCTAAAACTAAACTAATCTAGAACTAAATAAATGGCAATGATAATATCAGCCACTTCCTTCATTTGGCATTCATTAACTGAGCAACCAGTGCTACTTTAGGTTGAAATTGAAAAAATCTTTCTCTTAAAACATTTTTTAAGGAAAACAAATCTGTCAAGTGCAGTAACTGTTATCACCCTTTCTAGTATTGACAGGTATTTCCTTCCTAACCTTTTGTTTGAAGTAGTGTGGAATATCAATATCTTGATTAAGTCATTATTTTCTCTGAATCACATGTGCTATCCATTTAAAAATAAAAAATAAAGATAATATTTTGACAAGCATAGATAACTATTTGTCTATATTTCTGAGATGAGGTATTGTAATTATTTACATCATTTATATTGTTCAGACTGTTGTGCTCATCTTTGTTAACATATTCATGATATTTCATGGCCGTTGTACACTCCAACCTTTTTCAGATGATTGGAATTTTGAACTAAACCCTTTATTGTGATCACTGAGGTAGATTGTTCTCGTTCCCAGAATCATGCCACTCCCCGATGTCATAGTTATCTTCATTTTAACTCAACTCTCTAAGGTTTTATTTCCCATGTTGTTACCAAACATTGAACTCACAACTCTTTGGGTCAAGTCACTGGATACAACCAATGCTTTTATTCACTGGCTACAGCAGCGGTGAACAAAAACTTAGTGAGTTGAGTTAAAATGGAGGTAACAAAGACATCTGGAAGTGGCATGGAATGAGAACAATCTACTCTAGTGATTGAAACTTCCAATCACCTGAAAAAGGTTGGAGCGTACAACAGTCAAAATGTTGTGAATATTTTTGTGATGAGGACAACAATATTAACAATGTAAATGTTGTAAATAAATATAGATGAACATGAATACAATAAGAAGGACTGTCAAAAAGACTTTTTTTCAACGACACCCCTTTTTTAGCTACCTTTACTTTTTGGCAACATTTATTGTTTTAAAAACGATGATTAAAATTGGAATAAAAACCAAATATCTGACGAAAGAGAATTTGTACATTTTTTTTGTTTTTGAAGAGTGGCAACAAAAATAATAAACACTATTATATTATTAGAATGGTTGGAAAAACATCAACTAATTTCCAATTGATTCAAACTTTATAAAATACTAAGTAATAAGAATTTTCTTATAGTTTGTTCACATATTTTAATAATTTGGTAAATGTTTATAAATGTATGAATAAAAATTGCTTTCAAATTTATTTCTTTATAAATTGGTAAATAATAAATCTTGCATTGCATTAGTTCTAATTGTATTAGCTTTTAGAATGTTGTAAATATAAAATTATTCTTGTCAATAAACAATCTAATGAATGAATAGTGTTTTTTGACACAATGTCTTATTGCAAGCACATTTATCCATGTTTACCAATATTTTTATCTGGCTATTTTAAATGAGAAATTATTATTATACAGGATGTGACAGAAAACCCTCCTACATGATGGTAAGACATTAGTAGTAATGGTGTTTTCATGGAGCTAATGTCTTACCATTATGTGGGAGGTATTTTTGGGAGGCATTTCTGCCACATTGATTTAATTGAACTTGAGTCCTCATTTTTGTTAGTCATAACATTTTATTAAATAGCAATTTCAGTTTGAATTCCCAAAACTACTATAGACACTTGAAGAAGGCCAGTGAGTACAATATTTGAAATGCTGTAACAAAAACAACCAAGGTGAAGATACTAGTCTGAGTAAATCAATATATAATAAAGATAATATTGCTGCAAAATAACACCTTAATAATTAAAAATATAATTTCATGGTTAAACAAAAACAACCAAGGTGAAGATACTAGTCTGAGTAAATCAATATATAATAAAGATAATATTGTTGCATAATAACACCTTAATAATTAAAAATATAATTTCATGGTTAAACTTTTTCATATTATTACCATTATTATTATTATTATTATGACTGTTGGGTTTTCATATTGGTTGGATATGGTGACTATTACAAGAGATCAGGTAACAGCAAGTTTCCTCAAAACATCAATGCACTCTTCAGTGCTCAGACTGATTTTAGTAAGCTTGTCATCTGGATAGTTTCAGAGCTTGCTTCGTTTTTAATTTCTTCCAATCTTTTTGCCAAATTCTTTGGAATTATTCCAGCTGAACAAATAATTATAGGTGCAGCTGTAACTTTCACATTTCACTAGCATAGTACCCATAAAAAATAATGGGATTTTTATGCATAGATCAATCCTTCTACTTAGGATCAGATTATCGGAGCACTTTGTTGAGGGTCAAAGTGTCACTCCCCAGCCTTCTCTAGGGTCTGAGTGTAAGATCTGTGTTTTATCCAAAAATTGCTTTCTAACAAGGTCTAGATATTTTTCCTGTTGTTTTGTTCTTTTCACTTTTCACTGTCACCTACAGGAATTGAAAAATCTACTTTTACAGTAGTTTCTGAAGTGTTCAGTACAAGAGTCTCATCTTATTTCTGTTTATCCATCAAAACACTCACATTATTTTTAGTTTTATTTTCTGATCATTACTTAAACAACATGGGTTAGAAATAAAAGATAATTTTCTGAAGAGATTTAAACCCAAATTGCTTTTTCTTTGAGAGTCCCAACCTCTTTATCATTATTTTCAATGTCTGCTGTTTGATTACAAAAATGACAATCTGAAGGTTGTGATAGAAAAACTATAGAACTAAGATGAAAGAAATAGTAGTCAAAAATTATATTGGGAATTTCCTAATTTTAATTAGTAACAATATTGTGATGCGGAACACAAACACAGATGAAAATGTTTTAAACTTGTATTTGCAGGAAAAGAGAGAAAAGAAGACAGGATAGTCTCTTGCAAACAGTAAGGTCTGCAGAAATTATCTGAAAGATGCGTCCTTTTAACAGTTTATATTTCCTGTGTCATTATGGCTGGGTTGAAGAAATAGAACCATGACTTCTGTGCTTCAGTTGCTGTCAAATCCCCTCACGTATCCTGGGTCTAGATGATGGAGAGCAGACGGGGACGTCTTGTCTGTAAGGTCCCAACAAGCAAAAGAGGAAGGGAGTTTGTAAAACCTGCTCATGTGGGGAGTTTGATGAAATTCTAAAAGGTAGCCCATGATTGGTTGTTTTTCATCCAATCACGGCACACCCAGTTGGCAACTCCATAATAATTTCTATATTCTCCCCCAAAACAAAATGGCAATATCAAATTATTGCAGCATAATCTTTCACACAGTAAAGTTGATATTTTAAGGCAAAAATAGCCAAGGCTGAAAAGTTCACAGAAAATTTGATTTTTTAAGGCAAAAATAGCCAAGGATGAAAAGTTCACAGAAAAGTTGATTTTTTTTTAAAGTCTTCAAATTAAAATGAAGAAGGAGTGAAGATTTGTTTTCACAAGGAACTCCAACTTTGAAAGAAGTGAGTGTTGTATTTTATTTTGTATGTAAAGAAATTCTTACTTTGGTGCACTAATAGGACTATAGAAATTTCATCCTTTCAATCATATAGTACAATATCATTAACACTTGTTTTCTTTGTTCAGTAACATGTACCCTATAAGCTAAGGTATGTGAAGACTATAAGTTTTAAATAGAACTGAATTTAATAGTATATATAGGGATTATTGGGAGAGTTTTTACTACCTTTTAAATTTTTAGTCCTTTTTATTGCAACAGATGCACCCTTAGTATCTGGTACATCATTAATGATCTTTGATTCTGCAACATCAGTTTTCCTATCCCACACTCCCTTCAAGTCCAGCATGATTTTAGGATGGTGGGCATGAGTTAATGATAGTTCTAGAGGATGTAGCAGTTTGATAGAGTGGACCTGAACAGACCTGTAACTTCTTTTGACTTTTACAGAACGAATCTTCTTGTCGTCACCGACAATTAACTCCAAAACTCTTCCCAGCAGCAAAAATGGTCTAGACTTGGCAGGATTCTTAACAAGAACCACATTATCAACATTGATTCGATTGTGAAAACTGACCTCATGCAAATCTTTACACTGTTCCCTCAAGCCCAACAGGTAATCTTGATCTAGTCAGCATAGAATCACAAGCTTCAATGGATTTCACCACATTTAATCTTGAAGGGGGGTCAGATTTCCAAACATCCTGATCATCCAATTTCAGTACAAGTCCCAAATTAGCGTTAGGGTGAAGAAAACAATTAGGAGTTATTACTTCAGGTCTGAATCCAAAGAACATCTATAAGTGAGAGGTCTTTGGTTTATAGCACTCTGAACATCTGAAATTACAGTAAGGAGATCAAAATAACTAATTTGGGTATGCCCAATTGTTTTATACAAACATGATTTGATAATCCCATGTACTCCCAACCCAAGCAGCATAAAGAGGTATTCTGATGTGCTTAATATTATACACTTGGAAGTGTTCATTGAATTCAGAGGAGGCAACCCCCCGAGATTGCAACCGGCTATAAAGGATCTGGCATTATCGTTGTAAATATGAGATGGGATTCCACGTATATTAGTAAATCTAAACAGAGCCAGAATAAATGAGTGGGTACTCATGTCTTTAACCAACTCTATGTGTACAGCTCTAATATTGAGGCAAGTAAATATAACATGTACATTTTGCTAACCTCTTAGTCACCCAAACATGTTCAGTATAGTCAATCCCAGTATTTATAAGACTTTCATGTTTCTTAAAGCAAATCTTATTTAAGGATGCTTTTGCTGGCATTATTTCAACAGCAGAAGTTATTTATCCTTTTAAAAGAATCCTTATTCAAAATTAAGGCTCTAACACCCTTAATCTACTTCAAGTCATTCATCCTGCTGAGGATATCTTCTTCTTCTTCTATGTGCCCTGTCCCTTCAGGACGTAGGCGATCATGGCTCTCCACGTCTTCCTATTCCTTGTGGCTCTTAGTATGTTTGCTCCTGTTGCTCCTGGCAACCCCCGTTCCATCATCCACCTGATCAGTCCCTGCAAATATGTTATCCACTGCCTTCCACTGTCTCTCCTTCCTTCTATCTGTCCAGTCAGTATCAGGTTCTCCAGGCTCTCCTTCCTCATTGCATGTCCCAGGAACTTCAGTTGTCTCTTCCTGATGCTCAGCATCAATTTCCTTTTTGTTGCCATTCTTTCTAACACCTCGTCGTTGCTTGTATGCTCAGTCCATGATATCCATAGCATCCTTCTGTAGAACCACATTTCAGCCGCTTCCAGTTTTGTCCTCATTTTCGATGATATTGTCCAGCATTCACAGCCGTATTGGAGAACTGATATCACGTAGCAGTCTAGAACTCTTTTCTTCGTTTCTATTGAGATTTTCCTGTGTGTTAGTATTTTGCTCATCTTCTGGAATGCGTCCTTTGCCATGCCAATTCGCCTTCGGATCTCCGTGTCGCACTTTCCATCTCCTGTTAGAACACTTCCTAGGTACTTAAATTCTTGTACTTGTTTGATTCTGTTATCCTCCACCTGTATTTGGCATTTTGGGTTGTATCTTTTGCTGATGACCATGCACTCAGTTTTCTTAAAGTTTATTTGTAGTCCCTTCTTGTCACTCTCCACTGCTACTTTCTGTATGAGGTCTTGTAGTTTCCTTTCCATATCCGCAATCAGCACTGTATCGTCTGCATATCTTATGTTGTTCAGGTTGTGGCCTCCAATAACAAATTCTGGCGTGTCATCTAGGGTCCTCAAAATATTCTCGCTGTATAGGTTGAACAAATTCGGTGAAAAGACACATCCTTGTTTTACGCCTTTTTCTATCTTTGTGTATCTACTGAGGTTGTTACCTGTCCGTATGCAGGCCATTTGCTGCCAGTAGAGATTCTTAATTATTCTTATGTCTTTGCCGAAAATGTCGAGATTGCCCAGTATCTCCATCAATTCTTTGTGTCGTATTTTGTCGAATGTCTTCGCGTAATCAATGAAGCACAGGTACAAGTCTTTCTTCATTTGCAATGCCCTTTCAGAGAGCATCCTAATCATGAATATGGCGTTCCTTGTTCCAGTGTCCTTGATGAACCTGCACTGTTCCTGCCCTATCTCTGGCCTGATTCTGCTTCTCGCTCTATTCATCAGGATTCTGACAATCAGTTTTGTAATGTGACTCATTAAGCTGATAGTTCTGTGTTGTTCGCACTCGTTTGCACCAGGTTTCTTCAGCAGCGCTATAAATATCAACTTGCATAGGTCGTCTGGTCTTATTCCGCTGCTATAAATTTCGTTTATTATGTTGGTAATCTTTTCTATGCCATATTCTTCTAAGGCTGTCAGCAGCTCTATCACTATGCCATCTGGACCAGGTGCTTTGTTTCTGTCCATTTTGGCCATTGCAGCTTCCACTTCGGATTTTAGTATTTCCGGTCCATTCATCTCCTTGTGTATTCTTGGTTGTTCTCTCTTGTCGCAAAAGAGATCCTTTATGTATTCTTCCCATCGCTGGAGTATTTCCTCTTTCTCTAATATGATTGTCCCTTCCTTGGATTTTATGCATCCTGTTGAGGAGCAGGTTTTTTGTCCTGTCAGTTCTCTTATCTCTTTATGCATCTCTGCTTTGTTGTTCCTGCTCAGTCTCTCTACTTCTGCACATTTGTTGTTGAGCTATTCCTCTTTGGCTTGTCTGCATTTGTTCCTTATCTCCTTGTGAAGTTTTTTGTACTCTGCTCCGTGTCTTGGCGTTATTTTTTGTCTCCTTTGCATCATGTGGAGGATCTCTTAGGTCATCCACTCGTTTTTTCTTCTGTGTCTGATTTCCTTTGGGGCTATGTTGTTTGCTGAGGTCACCATCAATTCTTTTAGTGAATCCCATTTTGAGTATCCTTTTCCAATTTGTTCTTCATATTTCTTCCTCATGCTGTTATTATATTTTTTCTGCAGGGTGAGACACAAACAAATTAAGAACAAAGGAAATAAAAGGGATGGACAAAACTTGACCTCTACAAATCCTAGCAGTAAGCACAAAATGGGATGGGTGCTTATACCCTTTCCTCAAACAGGTCAAGTTTTGATATTAATTTACACAAATCTATTTCATGTTAAATTATTTCACATGGTTCTTACTTTAAAGGTTATTTTCAACTGTTTGCAAATTATTGGGAATTTCCCAATTTTAATTGGTAACAATATTGTGACCAATTTAAGTAAGCAGGGCAGATGAGAAATAAAGAATAAGCCTCCAATAAAAAGCAAGAGAAATAAGATGAAAGAAATCCTAGTCCAAAATGAATAATAATTGACAAAGCTTCATCTAAGAAATTTGAATCCTATTAATACTACTAGTAATAAAGCATATTTAAGTAAGCAGGGCAGATGAGAAATAAAGAATAAGCCTCCAATAAAAAGCAAGAGAAATAAGATGAAAGAAATACTAGTCAAAAATTAATAATAATTGAAAATGCTTCATCTAAGAAATTATGGTAAAATAACTTTTTTGTGTCACAAGATTTGCTTAAAAGAAAGCCCCTTGTATCAACAAAACAGTTATGAAAGTCCACCTGCCAACATGCTGGCACACTGTTGCTGTTACCACCATGATCACTTTTCTCAACACAACCATGACCTCACCCATGCATCATTAATCTCACCCAATTCATCACATGCAAAACAGGCCAGCTTCACCTCCACAGCACCAACCACAATAATTTCTAAAACCTTGATGTTGTCACCATCCAGCTCCAGGCCTCCTATATGGTTACCACTGACTCTGTTTTGTTGATACCACATTCTACTAAAATGCAACAGAGACATTCACCCGACTCCAGGTCTCCCTCATCATCACCACTGTGACCCCATTTTGTTGATACTACATTCAACCAGAATCCAACAGTGATATTTCGCTTGACCTGCACACAACTTCCTCATTGCCAACATATTTAACCAGAATCGGAGATCTTCTGCTCAATCTATGTTCCATATCAACATCTAATCCCTCATCACCACTGCTGTAACTTTAACATGAATCAACACACCACTGCAAAAATATTTCATCCTTTAATGGTCAAGTTTGATTTAAAAAAAAAGACAATGTTCATCTGTTTCATTTTCTTTTGTATTTTGTAATAATTTTGTATTTTTCCAATTTTTGAATAAGGTGTTGGATTTTGTGATCAAAATTATGGATATACAATTTGACCGTTTCAGTCATTTTCCAGAACCAATATCTTGAAAATGACTGAGACAGTCAAAAGTGGTTGAAAAAAACAACTACACAACATAAACTTCAGAGAGTTTACCCACAATTTCAATCACAATACCTAACATGTTATTTGAAAATTGGAAAAATACAACAAAAAATTAAACAGATAAATCTTGTTGGTTCTTTTTAATCAAACTTGTTTGGATGGAGACTTGCTGCCTAAATATACCTTATTCAAAATATATGTACTTATATATATATTAGCTGTATAGCCTGGTGTTGCTTGAGATTTTTTAGTGGTTATGTTGAAATGGTAAGGTCAAGTATTTATTAAAAAACATCCAATATGAGGTTGCCATGATGCGTAAGTTAAAAAATGCAAAGTAAGTACTGATTTTTTGTTGCATTTGTAAAACAGGATTCATACTTGGTCAATTTTGCCAATAAATGGGAATGATATATGTACAATTGGAAGAATGGGGAGGGCATTATAGAAGCTTGTAATGTGATGCAATGATGATGTGATGCAGAAAAAGTGGATGCATTGTTCCTGCAATGTCAGAGGGGTTGGCACCTTGTAGAAAATGTGAAATCATTATGGCATATGATGAAATAAAAGTTACAAAAAAGACCTGATTTTTGTTGGAAAAAAAGCGTTTTGAAGAAATAAACAATTGCGAAAAGCAATATTTTCCATTATTTTTTGCCGCACTCTGCCTATCCATTGAAATTTTTGTTCGCATAGAAAGGCATCAGCCCTTGATCTACCAGTGACTTGATTTTGATTGAGTGTCAGTGAAGCGTCTTGGAGTAATGCATAAAAATGTACAAAAGACCACTTGAAATTATGTTTGTTGTTCATTTTTGATAAATCCTGTGCATTGATTTAAAAAAATTTTGTGTACATCAAAGGTTCAAACCTAGATTTACAAGTTACCTGATTTGGGTTGAATTTGCATAAGGCATTTCAGAGGAGAGAAGTTCGTAAATTCTAAACATTTTGGCGATTTCTGCTGTACCTTGTAAATCAATTCAAAAGATTTTTACATACATCAAGGTTTATGTCATGATTGACAAATGACTCAATTTAGGTTGAAATCAGACCAAGGGTTTTGGATGAGTATGGTTTGTTAGAATGAAGACACACAAATACACACACAAGACAGACATATCCATTTCTATATATATATATATATATGCATGTATGTATGTATGCATGTATTCATAGAGAAAGAGACAGACAGAGAGAAAGAAAGAAAAAATAAAAGATTTTGTTAAATGAAAAAATATCAACTTTTAATATAAACTATGAATGAAAATGAAAAGTTCCAATAAATTAACATTCTTATAATTTTTTAATGATAAAATTTAGGCTAATGTTTGCAAGCTCAGGCCATTGCTGAAGCAGTAGATAATAAGGAGTTTCTAGATTTTCTTCTTGGTGTTGTTTCAGGTTCATAAAGATTTTTGAGTACTAATTCATCTAGCAAAGAATTTGTAATGATCATTCTTTTACTTTTTAATCAATTTATCCCGAGCAAGATGATAACGCCACTGAGATGCAAATAGCTGCTGGAGGTGAAAGAGAAGGAAAAGACTTTGGAAGAAACTGGAAATCCAATCCTAGACAAGAAACGAGAAATAAATCTCTACTCCTGTTCAAAAGACTGGGGAGTGTGGTGATATGGAACATAGTGAGGGACCGGATGTTTGCACTATAACGACCAGAAAGCAAATGACCAAAAGTTGTCGGTGCGCATCTGGGTTCCAGTTGAAAACTAAAAATTAATTAAATATTAAATTTCCAGTTCATGAGTCTAAGCGAATTTTATTTATCGGCCAATGGGAAGCCCAGAATGAAATATGGGTATGAATTCCCAAATGATCACCTGTGATCCAAAAAGTCGAAATAAAAAGCCGATACAGAAAGCAACAGACAGCTAGAGAAAGAGAGTGGCTTACTATGTTCGCCTCCCTTACCTCTTTACCTTCTTCCCTGTCTCAAAACTACTTACTGACCTAAGGAGCGAATACATCAAAGACATTCCTTACTTACAAGGCACCCACATTCCTAAGCATTAATTCTCTTTTCAGCATTTTATTGCTATGAACATTTTAATGTCCACTGGACCTATACTTCAAATATTACTTTAATTGTAAAAACCTTAATTGATATGTGTATATATAAAATGTTATTTTTCAACTCAATTTGCTTTTCTTGATTTGTAATCATTTTATGACTTATAATGGGCTATCTACAACAAGGCCAAATTCCGTTAATCTGCAACAATATACAACTACCCTTCACTTGAACAGACTCCCACTATAAACCGGAAAAAAATGGATAACCCGCTATAGGAGGATGTGAACTGGGTGATAGGTGAACTTATCTATTCTTATTTGGTGAAAAAAGGAATAGATAAATAAATAGTAAATATAATTGCAGAGTTTAGATAGAGACATTAGAAATATAGAATTCAATTAGAATTTAGAAGAACCCAAAAATCTAATCCTACACAGAAAACAATGGATAAATCTCTACTGTTCAAGTGACCAGGGAGATGTAAGCCAAATGATAGATCAACTTATTGTAGTATAATTCAAGTTTTTTTCTTTCAACTAAATAACAATAAATTCTTTATTTTTTCTGCATTAATAACAATTATAAAAAATATCTTATAATTCCATTTGCTGTATTTTTCTTACTACAATATTAAAACAATGAGAGAGGTGTTACAATTATGAATTTTCCTAATAAATTTCCTAAATAAATTTAATTGTAAAACCTTGAATTTATACATAAGTTTAGCCCTGAATGGGTGCCTTTTTTATATAGCGAATCATGTTCTTATAACTAGTGATATGAAATGATTATTTAGTTTAAAAATTACTTTTAAAAAAATTATTTGTGAATGAAATAACTATCTTGCTGCTTTGATTACTACCCTTTTGAATTAAATTTATTCCAGCCTAATTTTTGGAAGCTAATTTATCTGTAACCCTGAGTAATATAAAAACCTCTTAATTAATATAATAGCTTGAATTTCTGATTTATTTTAATGTTTCTTATTCATCATGTCCTTGTAATGAAATTAATAATATTCATATTCTGTTTATATCTATGTACCTATACTTTTATTTACATGAAATGATTTCTCTATTAAAGCTGTGTGAATAATCTACATATCTTTGTTTATTGAATAAAATTTTGTAAAGAATACTTTTCAAAACAAAAAAAGGTAGGTCTTGATAAAGAACTTACATGAAAATAAAAAGAAGAATTTGTTGATCAAAAGAGTAAAATTTGTACCTGATTAATTAAATGTTTTGGCTTCTTAATACACTAATTATTTACACTTTTTACCTCATCTTTGTTGTTGTTATCACAATGTTTTGTCCAGTGGCTATTGTGGAACTCTAAAAGTGGTTGAGGGCACTTAGGGGCTGAGATTTTCTGAGGAGGAAGGGGCCAAACTCGAGTAGTGTCTTCATTTTCATACTACACCACTATTGTATATACAACTTAGGAATGAGTATAAGTATATTACTTCACTAAATTAAACAGAATAACTTTTCATTCATAGTAGTGGAGTTCTAATCTATTCTTGACTTCTTTTCCACTCTCAAGCTGTTGGAACACAAGAGAAAGTTATTTCAAAACAAAATCAAAGGGCTAATACTAGCAGAGCAGTGTGATTTGTCTGCTCTCATTTTTTTCCGCTACAAAACTTTTTTTAAAGCACAAAAAATAAATACAAGAAGAAAAAATTGGGGGACATTATTTCTAATTAACATGTGTTACTTTACTAAATTAAATAACTTTCCATTCATAGTAGTGGAGTTCTAATCTATTCTTACCCTCTTTTCCACTCTCAAGATGTTTAAAGTTTATAAAGGTGGTGGTGGGGGGCGTCAACCAAGGGGCCAGACAAAATTGTGGGGGAATGGCTTCTGCATCCCCACTAGAATGACCCCTGGTTTTGTTCAGTGTAGCATCCAGTCTTCATCAGATGTATATTAACCTGGGTAACCTACAGGGAATTCTGAACTGAACCCATTATTTAATCTACAGGATAAACTATTCTTGTTCCTCTGCTCACACAGAGGGATATATCATCTAGTTCCTGACAGATCTGACCTGGTCAGAATCCCACCACAAACTCTCACTTGTCAGACCCCAGATGAGCCTATGCCAAAGTGCAGAGTCTCATCTGGGGAAAAACAGACAGGAACTTGAACCTGTCTTATACAAAGTCTACAGGAAATTTTTGGCTGAGCTTAAGGGCTTGGAATTCTCATGTTAAATAATCAACTTTGTGTCACATCTGGCCTCAGTGGAAGGGTTCTGGTAAATACACAGATCTAACCTGACTGGCATTAGTGACGGACTCATGGCAGGCAAACCTGACCAGGCTATCAGCAGTGATACCAAGTCACTTCCATCAACACTTAAGCCTTCAGCTTGCAACAAAAAACTAACAGCAACAGAGACCAACACTTGAATACATATGTGTGTTGATTTCCTCCTATAAGTCTATCTTGACTACTACCCTGTATTATACCTCAAAGAAATTCTCGGTCTTCCATGACTGATATACAATACCCTGGAATGAGCAAATAATCAAATTTGTAAATCACAGGAAAAAAAACTCTTTTATATATCACCAGTGACAACTCTACAGTGGGGCCAGAAGAGGGCCAAGGCTTTCCCAGAAATTTGGCTGGCCTCTCAGTTACTCCCCCTTTTATAAACTTCAAAAATTTATGAAACTGATCAGTCTCTGATTTTGATAAAATTTGATCTTCAGCATTTTGCGTTGTGGTGCATTGGATATCGGCTCGGAACGACAACGCAGAGAGACGAGTTCAAGTTCTAGTTGAATTCATTGCATTCACTTATGCGCAAATACCCTCGGGAAAGGTACTAATCCGTCTCTTCCTTCCAGTTATGGTTTAAATAACAGGACAGATTGGGTTCTATAGCCTTGGCTGGCAACCAGTCTACCGCAGAAAGCAATGGCAACCTACTACGGGATAATCATCTTCCCAGTCAGTCATGTCTCTTTCGAGACATGATCGCCCAAGCGTGTATCACGTATGGCACTTAACTGATTGACAGAGACCAGTTTAAAAGAAAAACAAACAAAATAAAACAACCAGATAAATACTAACAGACATGTTGTTAGGGAGAGAAAAAAACTTAATAGTCACATTTTCATATCTGAAGGAAGACATTAATTAGAAATAATGTCAAAAAATTCTTTTCTCGTATTTATTTTTTATGCTTTAAAAAAGTTTTGTAGAGGTGAAAAAATCAGAGCAAACAAATCATACTGTTCTGCTAGTATTGGCATTAGTATTTAACTCTTTGATTTTATTTTAAAATTAACCTCTCTTGTGTTCGAACAGCTTGAGAGTGGAAAAGAGGGCAAGAATAGATTAGAACTCCACTACTATGAATGAAAAGTTTTTCTGTTTAATTTAGTGAAGTAATATACTTATACTCATGGATGTGCATTGTGGTGCAGTGGATATCAGCTTGGAATGAGAAATCGAGGAGCCAAGTTCGAATTTCAGTTGAATTCCTTGCATTCACTTATGTGCAAATACACTTGGGAAAGGTATAAATCTGTCTCTTCCCTCCAGTTATGGGTTAAATAATAGGAAAGATTGGGTTCTATAGCCTTGGTTGGCAACCAGTCTACCACAGAAAGTAATGGCAACCTACTGTGGGATAATCTTCTGCCCAGTCAGCCATGTCTCTTTTGGAGACATGATCGCCCAAGTGTCACTTAACTGACTGGCTGAATATACTTATATTCAAGATCATTCCTAAGCTGTGTATATAATAGTGGTGTAGCATGAAAGTGAAGATGCTGCTTGAGTTTGCCCCCCTCCTCCTCAGTGGCCCCCATCACTTTCAGAGTTTCCCAATTGCCACTGTATATCACATCTTACCTGCATTTCTTGTCTTGTCACTTACTCTTTTTTTCATCGATGAATTCAAGACAGTTGATTTAATCCTGTTGGTGTGTTCAGAACATAGAAGCATCGGCCAACTAAGAGAAAGAGAGAGAGAGAGAGACTGAAAAAGTGAAATTGTACAAGAAAGAATATGAAGTAGTGAGAGAGGGAAAGAAGAGAGAAAGAAAGAGGGAAGCTATACCTACTTGAGCTATAGAGAGTTATAGTGATTGAGGGGAAAAATAGAGATGGTGAGAGATATACCTAGTTGTTACTCCTGGGAGGAATCACTAATACAAAGCTAAAACAAAGCAATAAAAATTTAAAAACAAAAAACAATGCATTAGCAGAGTGGTCCTAATGTTATAGTAATAAGAGACATACTCAAAATAGCATCCACATTGCCATAACAATCAACTTATTTCTGAGTAGAGAGACCAGGTTGCATAACTGATAAATGTAAAGCCATATTGTGTTTCATACTGTAATAAAGATATTATGATAATAATAACTGTGTTTTATATATATTAACATATATATTTATTATTAATTATTACTTTAGAACATGTACAAACTACTACAAAATTGTACATTTTGTTTCATCAGGTAGTTAAAAATTATGATTACATGATGTGACACTGTTCTTTCAATGTCAAAACAAAATGTACAATTTTGTAGTAGTTTATAGTTTGTACATGTTCTAAAGTAATAATTAATAATATATATTCATTGCTCTAATTTTACATTGAGCACTGTTTAAATTAATGTTTTGAATGTTGCAATTATTTTCTTTGTTCCTTATTCATTTGGATATATTAATATATATATATATTTTTTATACATTTTCTATATCATCAAAAGAGTTCACTTCATGTCTATAATAGAAATACTATGTTAAAGAAACTTGATCATAGGCTCTGTAGATACTAAACTTTTAAAGTAAGATACATATAAATATATTATATATATATTAATAATTAGATTCATTCTTTTTAATTATTTCTATAGCATGGAAAAGACAGAGGATCAGTTATGGACTTAAATTAATTTTACTTTTAAATTAGTTTATAATACAGGAAATATTGAACGTAAACAAGAAAATACAGAGCAACTAAACTTTTTTGATTTCATACATTTACCTCCTCTTTTGTAAATTAGCTATTCAGCTTTTATCTTTGGTAGTTGTTAAGAAAATGGTTGAGGAGGGAATTTTGGAGCATGTTCCTCCAGTTGGCAGTAAATGGGCCTCTTCCATTTGTGAAAAACAAATGGGGATTTAAGAATATGCAGTGATTTTAAAATAGGCTTAAATCTTAAGATATACTCAAATTCTTTTTCTATTTTCAGTATCAAAATTATCCACAAATTATTAGGCATGAAATATTTAATAAAATACTGATTTAAAATCGAGAAATCAAATACAGATTGATGATAAATTCAAGGAAATTACCACAGTAGAAAGAAACTCGTGGAGAGCGTGGCAGCAGAGAGTCCTCAGAAGAGAAGCCCCCGTCAAGTAAGTGTTTCGCCCCTTATCTCCTGACACTCTAGGGGGGTTGGGCCACACCCGGTTCATGACTCCGGATGTCCCTCTGCTGCCCTTTTTTTTTCTTTTTTTTTTTTTTTTTTTGGGACAAGCCACGGATGGGATCTGTGACCTTCTGGATATGCTCATTTTCACTCAAAGACTACCGAACTAACCACTTAGCCAAAGGTACACCTGATATTTGTAGGAAAGTTAAGCCTTATGAAGTTCACTTTTATTCCTCCTTGACCAGATCCAGCTTGAACACCTCTCTGCCGCTTCTGCCATTGCTTTCAGGGCTCTGGTTTTTTCCCTCCCTGCAACTGAGAGCTGTTTCATGAGGCTGTATGCAGACGCTCCTACAAACCCCCTAGCTCCAATTTCTGCAGTAAACACCACAATTTCTGCAGTAAAACCACAATAAACACCCCCATAGAATTATGACAATGGCTGAAAATGACTTTTGGAGTGAAAACAGCAAGTGCCATTTTTCGGAGAGCAATAAAAAACATGTTAGCTGACAAAAGTAATATGATTATTTATCAAGATGATATTTGCTTTTGTGCTACCACTAAAGATGATTTAAAACAAAAAAAAAAATAGAACAGATGTTAAACATGTTAGAAAAATGCAGGGATGACAATAAACAGAGACAAATATGAATTTGATTGATATAATATCATATTTATGGTACCAAATTTCAAAAAATGCCATTGCACCAGATCCAATGTTAATTAAGAAAATTTCAGAGGTATCTATACCTACTAATAAAAAATAATTAGAATCTTATTTAGGGATTGATTAATTTTTATAATAGATACCTACCAAAATACAGCAACTTAATAGAATTATTTTCTGAACTACAGAAAAAGAATAGTGAGTTCAAATGGACTCAAAGGCAAAGCTTAGCATCAAAGGATTTAAAAGAGATAGATGCAGAAAAACCTATTGCAAAATTCTTTGATCCCAGAAATGAGGTTACATTAACTATGGATGTGAATGAGTGAGCTGTGTCAGCAATTTTATCACAAGAAGGTCATCCAATAATGTACATTACATTGATAGCAACAGAAATAAATTATTCAAATATTGAAAAAGAGGCATTGGACATTGTCTGGAGCACAGAGCTTGACAATTTTTATTAGATAAGAAGTTCCTATTAAAGTTGGACCACAAACCTCCATAATTTATTTTTATCTCTAGAAAGGAGCTATCAAAAGTTACTTCTTTCTGGATTCTAAGGTGGGCAATAAAATTAATGGCTTATGATTTTGACATTGAGTATGTAAAATGAAATACAATATCACATGTTGATACTTTCAAGGTTACAATTTAATAAGGATAAAAAAAAAATGGAAATCCTGAATGAAGAAATATTACATCGAATTGAAACTGATATATTATTGCTCTAAAGATTGGTATTAGAAAAATACAGGATTCAATATTAAGCAAGATTGCTGAAAGAATAAGAAGAAACAAGTGGAGTGAGTTTTCCAAAGCTGAAAGACATAATAAAAAAATAAGGCATGAATTAACGTGGAAAATTGTGTTATATGCAATGGAGATGTGATAATACTATCAGAAACAGTAAGAAAAGATATTTTTAAAAGTGTCCATGATGATGTGGGATTTTGGTTACACAGAGGAGAATAAAATTGGAAGCATGGTGGTCAAGGTATTATCACAATATAGAAAGTTCATATGGATAATGCACATATTAAATAGCATAGGACAGTTTTTAATATTTGTAGGCTCCTTCTTTGGATGACCTGAAGTCATTAAAGTTACAGGTAGAAAAAAAAGGGGAGTTGTAGTGTATTGGTAAGTAGGATTGTACTTATATGCATATATTAAGTAGAATAGAAATAAAGTGTATATTAGAGAAAGAGACAGGAAGACGTTGATTACTGATCATGCATTGTGGAACAACACAAAAGAACAGAACATAAGCAAGAAAATGCAGAGCAAGATGAAGTTTTTGATTTCATATATTTATAGCATGTTGATGAGGCAGAGAATTAATTCTCATCTTGAATTAATTTTGCTTTTAGTTTAATGTTCATGAAATATAGAATATGAAAAAATGAAGATCCTCATGAAGTTTCTGATTTTATACATTTATAGCATGTTGACAAGGCAGAGGATCAATTCTCATCTGGACTTAATTTTAATTTTTATTTATTATTCAGGATCAATTCTATAAAAACAAGAAAATTCAAAGTAACATAAAGTTTTTGACGTCATATATTTATAGCATGTTGACAAGGCAGAGGATCAATTCTCATCTTGACTTAATTTTAATTTACTATTCATGAACAATTCTATAAAAACAAGAAAATTCAAAGCTACATAAAGTTTTTGATTTCATATATTTATAGCTTGTTGACAAGGCAGAGAATCAATTCTCATCTTGACTTAATTTGAATTTACTATTCAGGAACAATTTTATATAAACAAGAAAATTCAGTGCAACATAAAGTTTTTGATTTTACACATTTAACACATATTGACAAGGCAGAGGATTAATTCTCATCTCCACTTAAATAAATTTTAAGTTTAATATTCAGGAAATAATGAATATAAACAATAAAATGCAGAGCAACATCATGTTTTTGAATTCCTACATTTATAGCATGGGGATGTAACAGAGGATCAGTTCTCATCTTGATTTAGTTTTATTTTATATTTCCTGAATATTAAACTCCATGTAAAATCAAGTCACAATGACAATATGTCCTATGACTTATCCCCTTGCTATAAATGGATGAGATCAAAACCTTTAAGTTTGTCTGTACCTTCTTATTTATATTGAATATTTCCTAAATATTAAACTTAAAGTAAAATTAAATCAAGATGAAAAAAGAACCTCTGCCTTGTTCCCATTAAATTAAAAACATGATATTGCCCTGCATTTTTTGTGTAGATTCAATATTTCATTAATATTATTCAAAGAAAAATTGAACAAAATAAGAATTGATCTTCTGCCATATTCCCTTGCTATAAATGTATGAAATCCAAAACTTGATGTTGCACTGCATCTCTTTTGTTTATATTCAATATTTGCTGAATATTGAACTAAAAGTAAAATTTAGTCAGGTTTAGAATTAATCATCTACCTTGTACCCATGCTATAATTATAAATAAAAATCAAAAATTTTATGTTGCCCTATATTTTCATGTTTATATCTAATATATCCTGAACATTAAACTAGAAATAAAATTAAAGCAAGATGAAACTTGATCCACCGCCATGTCCCCATCCTATAAAAAAAATACTTTATGTCCCTTCCCACTTTCATATTTATATCCAATATTTTCTGATTATCCAAGTAAAGCAAAACTAAATGAAATTTATGTATGAAATCAAAAACTTGATGCCTCTCTAAATTTTCTTACTGATATTGAATATTCCCTGAAGAGTAAATGAAAAGTAAAATTAAGTCATGATGAGAACTGATCCTCTGTATTTCCATACATTGAGAGCATGGAGACAAGACCGATGATTAATTCTAATCTTGATTAAATTTTACTTTTAGTTTAATATTGAGGAGATTTTGTATATAAACATGAAAATATTGAGCAACATAAAGATTTTGATTTTCATATACTTATAGCATAGGGACAAGTCAGAGAATACATTCTCATCTTGACTTAATTCTAATCTTAATATTCAGAGAATATCTAATATGAACAAGAAAATGCACATCAACCTAAAGGTTTTGATTTCATACATTTATGGCATAGAGACAAGACAGAGGATCAATTCTAATATTAACTAAATTTTACTTTCAGTTTATTATTCAGTAAATATTGGATATAAACATGAAAGTAGAGAGGTGCATAAAGTTTTGCTTTTATAATTTTATAGCTAGGTACAAGGCAGAACATCAATTCTTATTTTCATTTAATTTTGCTTTACTTTGATAATCAGCAAATACTGGATATAAACATGAACATGGGAAGGGGCATAAAGTATTTTTTTAATAATTTTATAGCTAGGTACAATGCAGAATATCAATTCTTATTTTCATTTAGTTTTGCTTTACTTTGATAATCAGGAAATATTGGATATAAACATGAAACTAGAGAGAAGCATAAAGTGTTCGTTTTGTAAATTTACAATTAGGTACAAGGCAGAGGATCAGTTCATATTTTCATGTAATTTTGCTTTACTTTAATAATCAGGAATTATTGGATATAAACATGAATATGGATAGAAGCATAACATTTTGCTTTCATAAATTTATAGCTTGATTCAGGGCAGAGGATCAATTCATATTCTCATATAATTTTGCTATACTTTAATAATCAGGAAATTTTGGATTTAAACATGAAAGTGGAAAGAAGCATAAAGTTTTGCTGTTTTAAATTAAGAACCAGGTACAAGGCAGAGAATCTTTTCTAATTTGCATTTAATTTTGTTTTACTTTGATAATCAGCAAATATCTTATATAAACTTGAACAGGGAGAGGAGCATAAAGTTTTGCTTTTTTAAATTTACAGCTAGGTACAAGGCAGAGGATCAACTCTTATTTTAATGCAATTTTGCTTTACTTTGATAATCAGGAAATATTGAATATAAACATGAAAGTGAAAAGAGCCACAAAGTATGGCTATTATAAATTAAGTGCCAGGTACAAGGCAGAGAATTCTTTCTAATTTGCATTTAATTTTGATTTACTTTGATAATCAGCAAATATCTGATATGAACATGAAAGTGGAGAGTAGAAATTTACAGCAATATACAGGGCAGAGCATCAATTCTTATTTTCATGTAATTTCGATTTACTTTGAAAATCAGGAAATATTGGATATAAACATGCAAGTGGGAATGAGCATAATGTTTTTCTGTCATAGGTACCAGATACAAGGCAGAGAATCCTTTTTAATTTCCATTTAATTTTGCTTTGACAATCAGGAAATACCTGATATAAACATGAACATGGAGAGGAGCATAAAGTTTTGCGTTTATAAATTTATAGCTAGGTATAAGGCATAAGATCAATTCTTATTTTCATTTAATTTTGTTTTACTTTTATTATCAGAAAATATTGGATATAAACATGAAAGTCGAGAAAAACATAAAGTTTTGCTTTTATAAATTTACAGCTGGATACAAGGTAGAAGATCAGTTCTTATTTTCATGCAATTTTGCTTTATTTTGATAATCAGAAAATTTTGAATTTAAACATGAAAGTGGAGAGGAACACAAAGTTTTCCTTTTAGAAATTTACAAAATTGTATAGGGCAGAGCATCAGTTCTTATTTTCATGTAATTTTGATTGACTTTGATAATCAGGAAATATTGGATGTAAACATGAAAGTGCAGAGGAGCATAAAGTTTTGCTGTTATAAATTAAGAGGCAGGTACAAGACAGAATCCTTTCTAATTTGCATTTAATTTTGCTTTACTTTGATAATCAGGAAATATTGGAAGTAAACATGAAAGTGCAGAGGAGCATAAAGATTTGCTTTTATAAATTTATAGCTAGGTACAAAGCAGAACATCAATTTTCATTTTCGTTCAATTTTGTTTTACTTTTATTATCAGAAAATATTGGATATTAACATGAAAGTTGGGAGGAACATAAAGTTTTGCTTTTAGGAATTTACAGCTAGGTACAGGATCAATTCTTATTTTTATGTAATTTTTTATTTACTTTGATAATCCGGAAATATTGGCTATTAACAAGAAAGCGGAGAGGAGCATAAAGTTTTCCTTTTAGAAATTTATAGCTAGGTACAAGGCAGAACATCAATTCTCATTTTCATTTAATTTTGTTTTACTTTGACAATCAGGAAATATTGGATATAAACATGAAAGTGGGAAGGGCATAAAGTATTTTTTTTATAAATGAATAGCTAGGTACAAGGCAGAGCATCAATTCTTATTTTCATTTAATTTTGCTTTACTTTGATAATCAGGAAATATTGGACATGAACATGAAAGTGGAGAGTAACATAGAGTTTTTTTTTTTTTAAATAAATTTACCGCTAGGTACAAGGTAGAGGATCAGTTCTTATTGTCATATAAGTTTGCTTTACTTTGACAATCAGGAATTATTGGATATATAAATGAATATGGAGAGGAGCATAAAGTTTTGCTTTTATAAATTTAGAGCCAGGTACATGGCAGAGGATTAATTCTTTTTTTTATTTGATTTTATTTTACTTTATTAATCAGGAAATATTGGATATAAACAAAAAATGCAGACAAAAATAAAATTTTTGATTTCATACATTTATAGCATGGGGATATGGCAGACAATCAATTATTTTAGTTTAATTTTACTTTTAATTTACTATTCAGGAAATATTGAATATAATAAGAAAATGCACCTAAACATAAAGGTTTTGATTTCATACATTTGTAGCATAGATACAAGACAGAGGATCTATTCTAATATTGACTAACTTTTACTTTTAGTTCAATATTCTGGAGAAATTGGATGTAAACATGTAAATGCAGAGCAACATAAAGTTTTTGCTTTTATAAATTTATAGCTAGGGACAAGGCAAAAAATCAATTCATATTTTCATTTAGTTATTACTAATAATAGTTTATTAATTATTAGGAAATATTTAATATAAACAAAGGAGATGCATTGCTACATCAAATATTTGATTTCATACATTCATAGCATGAGGATATGGCAGAAGATGAATTCTCATTTAGACTTAATTTTAACTTTTACTTTACTATTCAGAAAATATTGCATATGAAAAATAAAATGCAGGGCACTATCAAGTTTTTGATTTCATACATTTATAGCATGTTGACAAGGCAGAAGATAAATTCTCCTCTTGACTTAATGTTATTTTTAATTTACTATTCAGGAAATTTTATGATATCAGGAAATATATAACAAGAAAATGCTGAGCAACATAAAACTTTTGATTTCATATATTTATGGCATGGAGACAAGGCTAAGTATCATTTCTAATCTTGAGTTAATTTTACTTTTTCTTTAGTATTTAGGGAATATTGAATATAAACAAGAAAATACCAAGAAACAATTTTTTTGATTTCATACATTTATAGCAGAGGATCAATTCTTATACTGACTTAATTTTACCTTTTAATTTACTATTCAGGAAATATTTTTTATATACAATAAAGTTTAGAGCAACATGTAATTTTTAAGATAACTATGTAATTAAAAAATGACTGAAGTCGTTTTTATACTACTGATTAGAAAAACACTAATCTACACATATAAAATGCAATATATAATCAAATATGTGAGTGTGTTTATTTTTGAGTGTATAACTCTTTTCATGAATTGTACACATAAGGACAGTGCATACTATCTCTGTTCACCCCATCTGGGGAGGCAATCCTAATTGGGGTCCCCAAACAGTGCTCTGTGACCCTCCCTATCTTATCAACATTTACTTTTTTCTTCCTATATTTATATACATTACAAATTAATCTAAGCACAACTGAACATTAAAGGATGAAAAATTCTCACAAACATTGATATCATTCTGGGGTCTTTTCATCCTAATCTGTGCACTTGTTTTGAAAAAAAAAACACTATATAAAATTCACTATTTTTATCCATAGTGTTGAATGTGTTAAAATTATTCAACTTTTTCAAAAGAAAAATGTCAAATTAATGTTAAAAATATCAGCAAAACATTTTTGATTTCTTTAAGATGGAATGATCTGTGTCTCTAATTTGTATTTAGATATATTGTATTTATTTTCAGTTTTTCTCATTGAAATGTTTACCTATATTGCATATGGTCCCTTATTGTACATAATTACAATAAAATTTGTATTTTATATGAATACTATTACCTTATAAAAATTTAGAAGTGATAGAGTGAGCCCCCCGTATCATAGATAGGCTCAGTGACATGAAACTCTTGCTCTGGCCCTGTACAGATACTACACTCTGATCTTAAGGAGAGCACACAGATAGTCAACCCCTAGGCAGAATCACTAAAAACAATCTTGGAAGATTTATGGACACTGTGTTAATAATGATAATAAAAATGGAGATATTCTCAAATATAACAAAAACAAAATCAAATACAAAAACTTCTTTTTAAACATTTGTAGCCTTTAATGTTTAAGGCATTTAACAGGAAGTGATGAAGCCTTGAATGTAGTTGCTATGTTAAAACTGGTTAATACTTTTAGCATATGTAAGAGAAAAACACTTTATAACTCTTACAATTTAATTTTTACGATTACAAATAGTTTAAAGAATGAATCATTTGAATTTGGATATTTTCCTGCAAAATATTTATTTTATAAAAGCTAAAGTATCAACATTATAAGCCATTTTTCTAAATGCCTAAATTCTTATTTACTTTGAACTTACAGCTATATCATGTTGAAACACTGGTTCTCATATGATCACTTAAGTTAAATCTGACCAGTACCTAGATAGGTGACCCCTTTGAACAACCAGGTGCTGTAAGCATAGATATGCAGGTGGTGTAATGGATAATTGATCTGTAATTGGAATTCAGAGAGCCAAGTCCCAATTCCAATTGAGTTCATTATATTCACTTAGTGCAAATACTCTTAAAAATGTATGATTCCTTTTCTTCTCTTCTTTGTTATAGGTTAATTAATAGAACTTGTATTAATAAATCATTATTTCCCAAAAATCTATGCAATCTAAAAATATTTTCTGGCTTTAAATAAACCCACAAAAGATTGATAAGCTATTAAAAGCAAATCAACCAATCAATTCTATTTACTTTGATATGACTATTCAAGTTATTTTTCTTTATTTACATGTTCATTTATCTCATTTTCACTCCTTCCAGTCTTTTTGTTTCTTGTTTAGTAATGGGTTTCCGATTCCTTCTAATGTCTTTTTATTCTCTTTCACTCCTACTAGTCTTTTGCATCTTAATGGAATTATCACCTTGCTTAAGATGAATTGATAAAAAAAATCTTCATATCTATCCTAACATTTCTATCTCAGCCTGTAAATATCTCTCTCATTCTATTTCAAAGACTATATCATAAATATGTACATATTGATACAGATCTATGTTTTTAATAGTTATCAAGGTATATCTAATTTATATCTCTTCATATATATATTTATTCATACATGATATCTAAAAAAAACAGATATTCAACTGTTATATGTAGGATGAGCATATATTTTATATAGGATTCTAATACTTTGTAGTTTTACACCTTGATGATCTGAAAGTAAAAAGTTACTATAAATCTTCTATTCACTCTGTCAATTCAGATCTATCTACAACTAAACTGTTTATTTATCTATCACTCTGCTCATACCTACCTATTTGTCAATTCAGATGAACATCTATCTTTATTTAAAGGCAGTTACTGTTAAATTACATATTGAAAATTTATGATTTAAATTTAATAAACTTACTATGCATTTATTTCATTTTCTATGATCATCATTGAGTTTTTCAGTAGGTCTTAAATTCAAAGTTATGAATTTTTAAAATTTCATTAATTTATTTGGGATATTTACATTTATATATTTTTTCAATATTATATTCAGTGTGTCATGTGCCAGTTAGTGTCCCATATTTATGTAAAAATTAGAAACAAGAGAAAATGTAGATGTATGTTGCAATGCAAATGCGATAACTGATCTTGCCTCATAAGATAGATGCTTTGCTTAACCTAAATTTGGCTTTGCTATTTTTTGTGGGAGCTGTCTTTATTTTTCATATGAACAGGCACATTTCCCTCTGAAATCAATTTGTGTAAAACAGTTTAAGGAAAATAGTCAAGTATTTTTAAAGTTGAGATAAGAATAATTCTAAAAGGCAAGCGCACGATAACGAGCGAAAAGACAATTTTGAAGATGAACTAAATGGGTGATGAACGGCCTTCTCGCAGTGCAAAACGTTCTTTCTCCTAGCAGACGGAGTTGCTCAGCTACGCATGCGCGCTGGCGTGGTTCACTTTAAACTATTTTGGAATTTTATGAAAAGTATTTTGCGTTTAACATTTTAGAAAAATAAAATTTCTATATTGTATCACAGCTATGATCGAAAAAAGAAAATAAGCATAATTGTTTTTAGCAAGTGAAGACAGTTAAATTTAAAAATAAAGTGTTTTTGTGTACTTTTTTACTTATTTCTTATTTTTATTTCCTAAAACTGGGTTTTTATAAATTTAAAATCGGCATAGATAAATATTTTTAGACTAGCGCGCATAAAAATACTTTTTACCAATCTAGAAGCAAAAATAAAATATATAAAATATTTGTATTAACACCAGACGCTTTAACTGTCACAACTTAAATATTTTTATATGTCTATTTGAAATTAGTTCTCTCATTAATTGGCAGTAAAATGAAGTCCATAGATTTCTTGTATATTTCAAACTTCAATTTATTTTCAATATTAGGATCAATATGTCAGTCAACAGGTTAGTTTTAAATGAATTATTAGCATATTTATTACCTTAAAAATGTACCATTCTCTATCTCATTATGCACAATTTTTCAACTCCAGATAACAGCCGTTTGTGCTAAAAGGCAATTACAAAAAATATCTATAATTATTACTCATTTTTTTAAAAACTGGTGTCACAATAATACAGTAAAAATAATAAATAAACGAATATGAAAATAATAGACAGTAAAAAGCGCTTTTCGACCATGTGTACATTGGAGTTTGGTTAACTCACTTTAAAAAAAAAAAAGAGTACGACTGCTGTATTATTGAAGTACACTCTCTACACTTACAGTGTACGACACTAAAGTTCAAATTTGTTACTGATATTTTAATACAGAAAATATTTAAACTAATCGCTTTTGTTGTTTTTATTATTCCTTTGCACACACGATGCGATACAAATTTACAGTTTTCTTATAAAAAAAAAGGTAGGGGAGAGAGATGATGATAACTATGAATTTGTAATAATGTAATTTGATTTTCCTCTCCCTCTCGTTTAACGGACTCGAGGTGAAGAGCGAGCTGCTGCTGCTGCTATAACAGAGAAGAAGAGTCTATGGAGAAAAGACACACGTGCGTGCATAAGCATTAACGCGTTACTTTTATTTTAAAAAAACAAAACAGTAATAGTTTTCGTGGTGATGAGTGGCTGAATAGTTTTATCTTTTAAATACATCAACGGATCTATTTAATAAAAAGAAAGATGAAAAATACGAGTAGCAAGAGAATTTCATTTAATAGTCGAAATAAAAATTTCAGTTTGTTCGTCGGTCGCCTACTTTGACACGACTGGCTGAATCTACTTATTTCACTCTAAACAGAGAAGAGGTCGGAAGGCCGAAATATTTGAGGTTCCATCATTATCACAGCCAAAACTGTCAGCGACCAGAAAAAAACAAACAAACAAACAAACAAAAAACGTTGTTTCAAACTTACTAAACTAGTGTAGTAAAATATATTTGGCAACTAGCGGTCAGTCTATTTAAAAATCTTCACAAGCAATTTGTGTTTATGATTTTATTTTTACTACATTTTTTGTCAGTGTTTGTTGCATTTTTTTAATCTCATATTCTCACACACAAAAAAAAAAACAAAAAAACTTTAAATCCAGTGTTGATGATGCTCAGTAACAGAAAGTAAGAAACTGCTGAAAAAGAAAAGAAAATTGGATTTTAAAGAGAAAAAAATGTCGTTCGTCTTAGCGGTTGGTCTAACTACTTTGTAAAATGCTTTGTCTTTGTAGAGAGTAAATAAATATCTTTAATTTTTACTATTGTCTGCTTATTTTGACCTCTCAACACGCGTAAAACGTAAACAGCAGTAGTAGTAATAGTAGTAGTGGGCTGTATTGTTATCGGAATCTTCTTTCTTTCTTCCTTCGTCAGCCAAGCCAGCTGTCTTTCCACAACATCCTCCGGCTGCTACCAAATAATGTCGAACAAGAGCAGAAAAGGCGAGATCGGCTAGCTGGAGATGAATGATGACTTTTTTCTTTTTAAATAATTTTTATTTGTGTTCGACTAAAAATAATTGACGATTTGGAAGAAGAAAGTAGAGAAAATTTGCTTGTTCGTACATCGGTTTGATTGAGCAGTTCTACATTTCTCCCGCCGGTAGACAAGGGCCGAGCCTGAATGAAACAAGCTGCGCGCGCAGACACGCGTGCAGGGGATTGTGGGAGAAGTTGATGGGCCTTCGGTCCGCCATGATGAAAGCGACTATTCCGTGCAAATATGAAACAAGTAGATGGACTGCCGGGAAATCTATCGAAAAGCAGAGTACTGATTTCACTGCTTAAATATTATTCATGCTGCTGGATTCTACCGTTTATTATATATCATACAGTCCTACGTTCTGCCACCTTGATGTGGTAGCGAAGCTACTTTTTGGACCATCTCATTAGCATATTTGGGGTCATCACTATGAGTAAGGTGTCTTTTAGAGCTAGGGCTCTGGATTCCTCCAAGCCGATGCCCGTTTTTCGGGCGGAGGAAATACCGGATTTACCAGATTTTGCAACGATTAATAGATCGGTGCCACAAATGCCTACCGGGATGGAAAAGGAAGAAGAGTCGGTAAGTCTTGAACGCTCACTCTAACCCTTCTAAACAAAATGGCTGTCATTATGAAATAGGCGCTTCTCGTTCGAATGTACAAAATGATGTATAGAGGCTATTCTCACTAGGCACAATGCTTTTCTTAGGTGTTTTAGTTTCTATAAATTGTAAAATAAATATCGTGCCGCCCGTTTATACGCTTTAAATTAGTAAATTTGCTCTATTTTATATACTGCATGTCACGTGATTACATTCAATGTGCGCCGCCATTTTGCTTTTTTAATTTGAACAGCTCTTCAATAGTGAATCGACTGTTGATCGATCCTGCTGAATTCAGTAGTGTTTCAGTAGTCCACCAATGTTGCCTCCAATATTAACCACGGTTCTACTGATTATAACTGAGTGATCGTACACTATGTTTCCTTTTATTATAGAGGTTTTATTCTTATTTTTTTCTGTAATTGCAGTCATCAATATTAATAAGGTGTTTCCCCGTTTTAGGGAATCCCCAGTCTAATCGTTTGTCTCCTCATGAGAGGGAGAGAGATGTGAAGTGATCATGTTGGTGTTTCAATATGAAACTGACATTCACTCTATCCTTTTCAAACATATGGTTGAGCATTTTTTTTTCTTTACTTTTCTATGCTCAAAATGTTTGAGTAGATGATTATTTTTTTCTTTGTTTCATTTTGTCATCAAAACATTTAACGTTATTGATTTGAAATAGTGGGTAGGAAAACAAAAGTATGTCAGTTCATCCAACGTCTACTGCTATTTTAGTGATCGACTTATGTTGTAAGTCACAATCTTAAGTGAACTGCTAGGCTACTACTGCAATGAATAATTGTACATGAGTAGTTTAATTTAAAAATAATGAATACATCCAACTTAGTGCTGTATGACATTTTTGTGAATTGTGATGTTGTTACTTTGAGCAATTCGACTCGATGATAAAGAAATTAAATAGTATTTGATTAATGTTTGTTGATGTTTTTATTTTTCTATTACAATATGTTATCTATTGACATTTTGGTAACTGGGACTCACTCTTGTAATTGGTGTCTGTCTACAACACATGTTATTGAGTAAGAGAGGAGGGAACAGAAATAGCACGTGGGGTAATGATACACGTGTTCTCATCATTTTAACACTCAGATGTCTGTCATCATTGTTTTGTGTACTTTTAAAGATATATTGTTTTTTGTAATTATTAAACATTATGATTTTATTTTTAACTTCATTACATTTTTTATTCGGAAACTTTTAAAAAATAAAGTGACAATTTTATTTATTTACCACTAAGTGATTATTTATTATTTGAATTGTAAATTGTCAAAAATAAACAATTAACAAATTTTAAATTATTTTTGTTTACTTTTCTTTTCCGGGAAATACATTTTAACTAATAATGAAAAAAAATCTTTTTATAAATTATAACTTCAACAACCTTAAATAAAAGTTCTGAAATCAATAACTTGGGAGTATGTTTATTGTTTTTCATTTTATTTAGTTTTTCAACTTTACTGAAAAAGTTGTTTGTAATGTGGATGCTTTTTTAAAAAATATTGTTTGTCTTTATAATTATTGACCATTGCTAATGATCGTGACATGATTACAACTCAAAAACTCTGTCTATAAAGGAAACTGCATAATTAATTACCCACACCAGCTGGTGTCTTTTTTGTTTTAGATCGCCCCCCCCCCCTTAAAGTTTGTATACTTTATTTTTCTGGTTTTTTAAGATAAAAAGTTAAGTCACGCTTAGTTTTTCACAACTTCAAATTAAATGTTTACTCAATTTAACTGAGTCAACCAACTTACAAATCGGTTCAGTGGTTAACCTTGTCATTGATTTTACTTCGAAGTAAACATGGTATTTTTCTAAATAATAATAATGATTGAAGTATTTTTAATGTTTAAGTAATTTTAGAACCCGTTGACAATCATTGATTGAATGTCTGATATTGCCCACTTTTCGCGCGTTATTATGAATAAGTTGATGCTTTGCATTGCATTCAAGACGATAACGCGTCACCTTGTATACTATTTTTTTCTTTAAGTATTAAGGTATAGTGCTAAACGATATAGTTTATATAAAACTTTAGATACTAAACACATTGCTAAAATACGAAACAGTGGCTTTTATCGTAGAAACATCACGTGAAATGTTTAATTTTGACAAGTTTGAAAATATATTTTCATTTTTCATATTTCTTATTTTCATGCTTTGCCTTGGAATGTTTTTATGTGTAAACCTCTTTTTATGAACCAGATTTCCAATCTGTAAATTTGTGTATTTTTAGAAATAAAACCAGGGCTATTTTGGTAATTATTTTCTAACAATATGGGCCATTTTTGTCTCTTATAATGAGCTAAAAAAAACAAAAAACTTTGCGAATGTGTTGTACAACTAGTGTTACTGTTAAAGCATCTCTAAGTTGTATACTGCAACGTTCGCTCGGTAGTTTGAATTAATTCGTTTTGTGTACAAAATGCGTAAACACGAGTCTGTTACAATCTCTCTTTAGATTTGATTTTGCTGGATACTTTGTTTTAAAATTAGCTTTAAGTTTAATAGCTTCCTTAACAAACATCTCTATAAAAGCTGCCTGAAACCTGTGAATAAAAATGAGTTAATGAAACTCGTAATGGTAAAGTTCGCTTCAATGTCGAACTTTTGTTTATTTCCTTTCAAGTTCTTTGATAATTATTTTTACAACTCAATCGAGATAGCTTTTTATTATTTGTAAGTGTAAAAAAAATGCATTTAAAATTTTTGCGAGTTAAAAGCTTGATTCATTCATTCATTTGTCAATATTTTTTTTTTAATCGTCAATATTTGTCAATATTTTTTTTTTTTAATCACACATTTCGCAATTTTGAACATCTTGCATTGAGTTTTTTTTTTTTTAATTAAAATTCACATTTGTATTTATTTTTTAATTAAATAAATCTTTATTTGATATCAAAATAAATTGGGAATGAATAACAACTTTTCATGTTAAGTCATACTCATTTTTATAGTGTATCCGAATTCCTTTTTTGATTTGTTTACACTTATTCAGTATTTTTTTTTTTTTTACCTTTCTGTAACAATAAAATAATCTGTTATTGTAATGTAATATCTTTTTTTTTTTTTTTTTTTTTTTTTTTTTTTTTTTAAAAAAAGGGAGGTCCGTAGAAATTTCGCCATGTTAAAATTTCGTGATAACAATTGTTCATACATGGTATTCACATCCAATAAACAACATATGCTTATCCCATAACATCAACTTTTCTTACTTAAAAAATTCATTGAACAATAAAAACATTGCACAAATCAAAACTTGTTTACTTTTGATTACAAATTTTTACTTGATCAAATATTAATGACTTCCTCATTATTGTCTTTTGATAATGCAATTTTCCAGCATAATACGATTATCTTGTTATGACTAATCTTGCCTGCAGTGTGCAGTGCTTCGTAAAGAGAGGTTTGGCTCATAGCCAGTCATGCGTTGAACTTTCTGATATCCAATAATACTCTTTATTTTATTGAGACTGGACAATAAAACTTTACTTTTTCTTTGCTAAAAAATCCTAAAGTGAATTTTAATTTTGGTCTAAAACCTCTATTTGTGCATAAACCTATCACACACACAGGAAAGTAACTGATAAATTCAAGCAAAAAAAAAATTTACCAAATATAAAAGTGCATTATTTTGTGAAAATTACACTTAATATGTCTAAATTCAGGAAATATTAATCTCTTTTATTAAAAATAATTTGAAACATGATAAAAAATTATACTGATGCCATTATACTTTAAATATAAAGTATAAATGCACAGAAATTGATTTACTTAACTTACCTGCATACATATAATAGGAACCAGTTCCATTTATGCATCTCAATTCATAAAAAGAACATTGTGGCTATAATAATCCAGGTTTCACAATAAGATGATGATTGATACATTTTCATTTTTCATTTAAAAATCAGGACAATAACTATAATTATAAATTTATTGCACATAAAGAAATACGATTTTATTAGAACAAACATGTAAAACAGCTTTAATTTCATGTCTTCATACTTAAATTTCCCAGTTTTATTTATGTTTTGCATGACCCTTAACTTATCTAAATTTAAATTAATATTTAGCACCATCTATTGAACTAATTCAAAAATCTGTACATTTTCATTATTGCATTTATATTTAATCGCAGTCTGACAAATTATTCTGAGTACAAGAATCCCTTGATTAGTACAGCTAATGTGTACATTAGTAACTATAAAAAAAAAAAAAATTTCAATTACTATGGTTGAACTGAAGAATGCTTTACCACACTAATTGAATTTTGATGTCTAAAAATTTTAGTGCATTAATTGAGGGATGCCTGTATTTGGTTAACAACCTTTACTGATTGGTACTCAGCCACCCATCCACAAGAATTTTAATTGGTTAAAAGATTTCTACATGGCAGAATCTTCAGGTTTAATTGTAATGAAAAGTTTTGGAACTGTGCAACTCTTTAGAAAGAACTGATAAATAACAGCTTAACATTTTATAACATTTTATCATTTAATGATATATGACACTCCCCTGACTTTACATATCACAGTATTATGGAATTAAGCTAAATATAAGTGCTGGTATTGTGTACAAACTTTGTATAAACATTAAGCTATCATACACCTTTTTTTTCCATACAAAATCTGGGAGATGTTTTTTGAGTTAGGAAATAAATACAGCAGTTATTTTAATGACTAAATCCAAATGAGGTAATTAAAATGACTTATTGCATGCTTTTATCGAAAAATATGCAAGACAACATAGCAATTTTGAAAAGTTTATCATAGATTTATTGTTAAAAAAAAAATGAAACGTTTAATTTAGATATTATTATACCAAAGTAACTTTATCTATTTAGTTGTACAAACCTTGCCATCTTATGATTCTAACATTAATTTTGTAACCAAACTGTTCCTACAAAGATTTTTTTTTGGTAAGATTTTTATGCATATTTTCTCAGGTAAAGTTATTTTCATATTTTTTCATTATATTGATTGAATGTTATGCATAAATGGAAGAAGGGTCAACTTGAGTTAAGATGTACTTCACTGACAATAACCTAAATCAAGCTTTAGAGATAAGATTTTTGTGTGATTTAATCAGTTTGAAACTGGCAGAAAGTTGGAGTTTTCAGCTTCAGTAAAAAGGGTGTGGATATAATTAATCACTTATTTTAAAAATTCCAAAAGTGATAAAAAAAAAAGAATAATAACTTACTGAAATATTTATTATAAATTGATAACTGGATATTTTTCATTATGAAAATGTCATGTATTCATTTTTATTGATTCATTCATGTTAAAGTATTGAATTGTTATATTTTATATCTTAGTCTGTTTAATATAAATCTTAAACCCTTTTGTTCTTTTTCATTTTTTTTTAAGTATGCACAGCATTGGTGATAAACCTCTGCATAAGAAGTTAGCACTAATATAAAATCAATCCAAACCAGTTGGGCATCTTAAACGCAGTATTTAATACTTTTATTTTGAGATATTTATCTTTTCAATTTTAATTTGCTGTTATCTTGTATTTGTATAGGGTTTTCAACATGAAAGTAGAATTCTAAGCTCTATAGAAAGATAAAATAAAAGCTAAATCCCTCCAAAACTAAATCTTACTGTTTGAAGTTAGGGTAAATTGTATAATTACTTATAGTTTATATAACTTGTAATTTTTAACTTATATAGCTTGTATGATAAAAATATTTCTCAAGAACTTTTTACTCAGGTTTTTGCATTAATATTAATGTTAACATAGCAAAAGCAGAAAAATAAGCTTCTAAATCCTGAATCATATTTCCATTTTAATTAAAGTATATTGAAGTCAAATAGTGTAAGTTAGTGTTTTTTTTTTGTTTTTTTTTTCTTAACTGGAATTTATAAATTTCTTTATTTAATCACTATAAATTGTAATAAATGATTATTTTTGGTATGTATTTAATGCTTGGCAATAATGCAAGAAATATATTAATACTAATTTGCTTTAATAGGTTTAATAATCATTATAACATTAAAATGTTTTTAAAAATTATATCAATAAGCTTTATTTAGAAAGTATTTTACACTTAATAGAAAAAAATAATTGTAATAATTTTCAATCATAGACTTAAGTGATATATTTGGATTTAATTTTTTATAGAAGTTTTTAAAAACTGATTTTTTAGAAAATGTTTCTATGAAAAATACAGAATATTGCAAAATGTGTAAGAATGATAGCAATTTAGTAACTACTAACTCTTAATCTGTAAAATTTCTTTGCATTTTGTATATATGTGTACTTATTGACATTTGATCAGTTGTCAACACAAAGAAACTGGATATTGAAAGTTGATATTCAAAAGCCATTACATGTAGTCTATTTATTTGTGTAAATCTTTGCTTCACCTAATTTCACCTGATAAAGAATTGCTTATTGAAAATCTGACAATGTATAATAATCTAAATATATGCATTCTCTTTCACACTTTTGTGCTAAGATCTAGAATTATGAAATTTTACATTTTTGGTTTATGAATACAAAGTCTATTATAGATTTCTTTGGCAGCAGCAAAGAAACAGCTGAAAGATTCCATTGCCTTAACACCAAGGAAATTACAAGCATTGATTAACTGAGACATTGAACAATTATGCATGTATTCATTTCGAACTGAAAGTAGACCTTTTGAATTTGGTGTAGGGTTTTGCATCCTATTCAGCTTTCTCAACTCTGAAGATTGTAATTGGAACATATACTTGCAAGAGGGAAAATTTCTATAGCTAGTAATTTAAGTTCAGGTACATTACAGTTGTAAATTTTAAATTCATGGAAGCTGCTAATTTTAGATTTATATAAGCAGATAAAATTGAAGAATGGCTGCTCAGCTAAAAATAAAAAAATTTCTGTATAAATACTTAAGAAAAATGTAAGGATCTGGTATAGATTTCTACTGTAGCTCTGATTTTTTTTTTTTTTTTTTTTTTTGATTTATTAATATGGCATTGTCTGAAAAAGATATGATTTAAGGAAAATTGGTGCTTTATAATATACTTGACAACATTTAAGACTCTTAGGGAAACTGTTCAGATGTGAAATCAGTCTTTGAGGTTATTTTGTGTCTTTATAGAAGACAGGTATAATATTTTTCTAATGATGTAAGAAGCAAAGACTTTTTTTCTTTAAGTCTTTTATAATTTTAGATTTTGGTTTGTTTTAAAACCTACAGAAGTGTTATTTATGATTCATCAATTTTTATAGTTTGGAAAGATTTAGTTGACAACTGTCAAATCTAAGAAAAATGCTTAGGTGAAGTAGGTAACATGTAATTCTGTTTATGAACATTTGTTTTAAAATGATTTTATTTGAGAACATAAAATAGCTTCAAATAGATAGATAACATTATTCATTTTATTTTTAATGACCTTTATTATTCAATTTTGAAATTAAAAAAAAAATTATTTTATACTCAGGATATATCATTTGAACATTAATAGTGTATTGTTTAAATTAAAACAACTGATCATGAAAGATTTCGTTTGCATATTGTGATTATGCGAAGTTTCTTTAATTATTAAAGATAATACAGTTAATTATGCCATGAAAAACTTTCTGGTATGCATGCTATTATTTTTAATTGCTGTAGTGCTTGGTCATTTGAAAATAAAAGATAATTTTATATTAATAAAATCATGCACTATTTAAAACCATAGCCTCAGTATAGCAGGTATGGTTTTGCAGTTTATTAATTTGAAGCGCCAATATTTAGAAATATTAGATGAAGTATTGTCTTAATAAAAAAAATGAAAATTTAAATATTTTTAAAACTTTATGTATTAGCAAGTTTACCCAATATTGCCCAGTGCGAAACAACTTTTGAAATCAGTAAACTTAACTCTTTTGTGTTGACTTGATCAAAATCATTTATAAACTATCAAATAACAGATTCTTTCATACTTATAAAACAAGTTGTTCAGTAAATTACTAGAGTTTAATGCATTTAAAGGTGAGCATTTTTTTTTTTATAAACAAAATACTCAATATTAAAAAACTAAATAAGGTAACAATAGAAAAATGAATGTTCAAAAGACTTATCTTTCTAACTTTCAAGTTTTACAGATACGACGTTAATAAATTCAATAGATTTATCTGAACTTGATGAGCGGTGTATCTGAAACTTGAAGTTGGAAAGATGGTTTTTCAATTTTTCTTTATCTGTTAAAGTATAAATCTAGTAAAATAAGCAATTTTTTTTTCTTCATGGGGGTAGTCGGTAAATTAGATTATTTTTTTTTATTTGAAACTTATTTTCATGAGCTTTCTTCATAAAGGTAACAGATTCTTCAGAGTATCATATATATTTTTCATTGGATTTAACTTTCAAACCCATATTTTTAATTTTTAAAATGCTAAATTGAATGAATATATTACTTAAAATCTTAGAATGCACTATTGCCAATAAATCTACTTGTAAGATTTTATGATGAATGTTGAAATAGCTACCTGTTTTACTATTATTTACTTCTAATTACATTTATATAGATAATGATGTCACAGTATTGACTGGTAAATGATTACACATGTTCAATTAAGATATTAAAGATTTATTTTTAGTCATTTTTGGAGAAATTGTAGTTGCCTTCTGTAGATTTTTTTTTTTTTTTTAAACAAATTATTTTTTCTGTAAAATGCAATTTTTTTTTATGCTGTGTATCTTTGAGATACATGTTTATCTTAAATGTAAACCTGATTGAAAAGTTCTTAATTATTTTTATATTAATATGGTTATTTACAGGTCAAGTATTATTATTGAATCTTAAGTTTGTACAACATACACTCTAGGTATAAGGACACTTCACCACCCTATATTATGAATGTCATTATAAGTTGTCAAGTTATGATTTCATAGTAAAACAATATTTAAAGGCCTTCGACTAGTATGGTTTTATTACATTCTCTTTGCTTATAGGACACTTTTTTTTAGACTTTTCATTTGACATCTCAGTAATTTTGTGTCAATTATTGTCTCAAATTTTATTGCTTAAAATTGTCATATAAGACTTCCATCATTTTATATTTAATATTACAGTAATATGGAGTTAGGTGAGTTACAAGTACTGGTAGTCTACAGTGTAGGTAAACATTAACCTACCAAATACCTCAATGTTGGTAATTTTAGTTGGATATATTTTTTAACTGAAGAGTCTTGTATTCCATCAAATATGATAATTTCTTTTCTTTATTTTTTATTAAAAAAGTAGTTATTTTGTTAACATTAAGAAATAAATACCTGCTTCTTGGATAACAAATATTACCATTTCTGACTTTGATTTAGAATCCATATTTTTTGAATTCCTATGTAGCTATTATAATTATCCTGAAAGGATGTAGATTCTTTAAGTATTTATAAATTGAGTGGTGATTAAGATTTATTTCTGTTATTAGTTACAAAGATATTCAGTCATTCATTTGGAAGATAAATAGAAGCATGCTGGTTGAGTTGTTTGAACCATAGGAAATTTCTAATTTTGTGTATTCAAAATGACTAAATTGTTAATGCTGGATGTAAAGGATTCTTTGTGAAAATAATTAGTTAAACTGGTAATAGAGCATTTAAGATATGTCTTTTAGTAGCTAGCAAAACTGAGGCTGCATCATGGAAATCATAAATCAGTTGCAATGGGGTAGACTTACACAAAAATGCTCCTGTCTAAATGGAGAGCATTGTAGGCATTAATAACAATTTCATTATGGACACATTAGAGGAAGTCTTGACAAAACTGCTGATAAAAGCTGAATTGTAATTAGCTGAAAGATTCTTTTGATAATATTATTGAATGTTAAATGTATATAATGTTAGTTTTAATGGGGAAATTGTAATGGTAGAATTGCTGCCTTAAATAGTTAATGTCTTAATCAATAAATAATGTTTACATGGATAGAAATATTGCTATAATATTGGATAACTATATATTTTTTAAAATTATTTCTGTATACATTTATCTAGGTAGTTTATTTTGTTTGCAACTAAGATATTTAACTCTACATCTTATTCAATGCATGAAACAGTTTGTTTTTTTTTAGTTCTTCCAGCATTCCTAAAGAGAATTATTACATTTATTCATTTTTATACCTCTACTTTCTAATTGCAGCATCCTATACCTATGTTTTCTTCATTGTATCTAATATATGAATTCATTAAATATCAGTAATATTGCTAAGATTGGCATGTAGCTGGATAGTTAAAATGTTAGCATTCTGACCATGAAACTCCTGTTGAAATCTCACCCTGGTCAATTTGTCAAAGAATTGACTTCTTGGTAATATCAGTCTGGTGAGACACTCCCAACTTGTGCTGCTGCTTGGAAGTGCCAGAAAACCATACAAATGGTTGATCAAAGCCTTGTGAATGAAATTCAGTGAAAGCTGTTCAGAAGTTGTCAATGGTATACTAACCTTTTTTCCATTATTGATCATGCCAAATTATCTATCTATATAATCATGGCTCTGGTTGTTGAAGAAATGCATGTGCCTGAGCAGTTATCTGGGATTAGCTACCTATCCTAGTTGACTCCATAGTCTCCCAGGATTGACAGCTATCTACTATTGCCAAGATGAATGTAGAAACTTCAATAGAATTGTATAAAGTAGTAATTGCATTGTAATTGAAATCTTATTTTGGAATGAATTATTTCATTTTTTTTTTTTTAGCCTAATTTATTCTGTAAAATTAAGATTGTTTTCTTTGTGTTTAAATTGAGAAATTAAGCCTATAATAAGTACATTGTCTTGATTGATTAGCAGCTTTGTTACATTGGGTTTTTGGCAGACATAATTCCATTTAAGTTAGAATGTAATTGTTACAGATTATTTTTATAAACAGCATATTTTTCTTTTATTACCTTGAGAAATTGCTTTAAATGTTATGTATATGCTTTTTATTGACCGGACTTTTTTTTATAACTGTGCATCTAAGCTATTCATCTGAAAAAAATTATTTATACTGTTAGGTTATCTCATTTTCTATTTATCTTTTAATTTGCAAGGGTGTCTGTTTTCAAGCAAAATCATTAAAAAATCCTCTGAAATGATTTTACATAGATATTTTGTATTGTACTAAAGTAACAAATTTGTTTCTTAGTTATTTTTTCTCAAAGCAAAAATTCATCACTGTAACTCTTATTGTGCAAATTAAAAATAAAAATTTGATCTCATTTTTTCATATAAGTAACATAGATGTAAAAATGATTTTCCCCACCCCTTAAAATTGGAATGCCATAAAGATGTCATCCACATAAATTTATTAGCTAAATTTCACCTCCTAACTTTAAAATATTTCTAGGAGGAATACAAAACCTTTTACTGCAAAGCTTATCTACCATCTGAGCAGACCATCTGTATGAATTTGTTGCTTGTTAACCAATTGAATTAAGCAGAATTCTTAAAAATGAGTGTCTTAAGTTTAATATTGAAATTACTTACCAAGAAAGAATTGATATACTACAAAACAAAATTTGAAAAATCCCATCTGTTTAAAATTGGTTCTTCACTTGAATAAACTTTATTTTCTGATCACTTTTTACATTATGAATTGCTTTTAGGTCATGATTTATTTTTTTTCTTTCTTTAGACTAGTTTATAATTAAGGAAATTATTGAAGCTGCTGTAAATAAATTAGATATGAATTTGCCTTGCAGAAATGTTATCTCAATGCATTAAGTAGAATTTGTTTATTGATTTTCAATGCATTTCTTTGATATTCATAATCTTCCTGCATGTATATATTTTATAAAAGTAGTTATGAATATAATTAAGTTTCTCAAAATATGTGATTTTTAATTGAGTCTAAGTATCATTATTTTTTGTTTTAATAGTTTTAGCTGTTATTTGTCTGTTTTCAGTTAATTTTACAGAGTATGTTTCTTTTCTGTATTAATAAAAATGTATCACTTTAAATTTTTATGATTGTCCTCTTCCCCAACTTTTTTTTCTAAGGTTGTTCTAGTTATGTTCTTTAATAATGTTCTGAGTGTTCATTTTATAATTTCAAAAACATTCTGTAATTGTTAATTTTAAATTAAATGTAGATTAATTTTGGCTTTTATGAATAATTAAAATCTCAAAAGTAGATAATTAAAAATTCAATTAAATCTTGTATGTAGAGTTTATTTTGAATGTACCTTTCATTTTAGTTTTCAACAAGAAATGATGCTGTTTTCTACTCCTGATTCTATAAATGATACTTAGAGTTTGCACAGTTTAAAAATGACATTTTGAACAATTTGACTTCTTGAAGTGAATACTGTTGAAAAGATTACAAAATGTAAACTCAGCAAAATGATAGTCATAAGAAGGTATTTAAAAAGATAAATTCGTTTAATTTTTTTAAATACTAATTAAAGTTTCAGTTTGTTCATGAAAGATGCCTTATTAACATCTGGTCTACATCATTTAAGAAAAAAATTATCTATGAAAAGCATTTACTATTGTAATATAAGATGAACTAACTTTATAATTCATTGGTCTGTTTTGACTGCCTAAAATTCTATTTTTAGATTGACTGCCTAAAATTCTATTTTTAGATTGACTGCCTAAAATTCTATTTTTAGATTGACTGCCTAAAATTCTATTTTTAGATTGACTGCCTAAAATTCTATTTTTAGATTGACTGCCTAAAATTCTATTTTTAGATTGACTGCCTAAAATTCTATTTTTAGATTGACTGCCTAAAATTCTATTTTTAGATTGACTGCCTAAAATTCTATTTTTAGATTGACTGCCTAAAATTCTATTTTTAGATTGACTGCCTAAAATTCTATTTTTAGATTGACTGCCTAAAATTCTATTTTTAGATTGACTGCCTAAAATTCTATTTTTAGATTGACTGCCTAAAATTCTATTTTTAGATTGAAAAAGTTATCTTCATAATCTTGTCATTAGCCTTAGTTGTCCATCACACACACACACACACACACACACACACACACATACACACACTGTACATGTAGATTTTTAAACAATGCACATAAATTTTTTTTTTAATTTCTAAAAACTCATTATTTTTATACTTAATATAACAGTTTAAAGGGTTCATTTGTCAGTAGATGGTCTTTGTCCAGCTAAGCCATAATCTTAAAAGATTTATTAAAAACTTCAAACTAAAAGAAATTAACAAGAGGTTTCCTGTTCATATCTTTCATAGAATTAAGACAAATAATTTCATCATTTTGTTTCTAGTTCAAGAAAGCCAATTTTGATGTTCTATTAAGTTTAACACACAACTCTCCCTCTTTAATTCAATACATTGATTTCTATTATAAAAATGATGAATTTAATTTTTATGAATGATAATAAAGAACACTGCATCAGCCTAATTTGTACAAATAGGTTTAATCTTAGTTTCTGTAGCCTTCTATATATGAAACCATGATTACTCTGAAAATATGACTTTGTAACTATGAACATGTGCACAAAATTGTTATTATAGAAAATGTAAGCATAAGTTCCTTTGAAAGTAATGGTCATTAAAACTATTTTGTGCAGAACCTGTCATTGTCTACTTATTGTTGGACACAAAACATTTGATGTACCAGTTGTACATCTTTAAGCATGTTAAGTCATTTTTATGATAATTCTACCTCAACAATTTTATACTATCTATAGAAGTTAATTTTTGTACTTGTAAAATCTGCAAAACTAAATGTATCTATTTTCACTAATCTTAGGTCTTTTCTCTGTTTCTAAGAAAATGAAGAAGAAATCTATTTTTAAAACTATCATTTCAGCTACTTTAAATAACATACTGTGTATTTACAAGTTCAGGAACTTTATTTTTGTTTTCATATTGTATGATAATTACATTTTTCTAGGTTTCATATACTGCTGTAAAAACGAGATTTTCCTTGGTATTTTTTCTTTTTTTAAATTCCATAATGATTGTATGAGTTCTTGCTATTTACTATGGACATTTCATATAGAAAGGTCTGGTTAGTGATAGATATCTTTTTTTTTCTCCCATCAGTATTTAGTCAGTTGTTCAAATTTGAATATCTACATTTTTTTCTGTGTCTTGTGGATAAAATAAAGTTCTTTTTTAGTCATTTTAACATGAATATAAATGTACCATTCAACCCTTTTTGACGTTGACTATAAAATAATACATGTATAAACTAAAGATGAATTATAGATTTCAATTTAAACAAAAGAAATCTTTGCAGAAATTACTTATGCAGATGATAACAGGTAAAACTTTATCAAGTTGAACAACATTTGCAGAAGCCCTGTTTCTTGATTTTTGTAGTTTTCATAAATATTAAATCTAGAAAAAAGACTATTGTTAAAATTTTATATAATTGCTGAACCATTAATATCTTAATGACTCAGAAATGTTATACCTAAAATTTTGCTTCAACTTATATTACTTTTTAAACCATTTCTAGAAAGTAGAACAAAATGGTTCTTGAGTTAGTATAAGTTAGCATTTTCTCTTTAAAACATTTTTACAGCTGTATAAATTCTCAGTTAGAAATCCAAAAGAGTTTTAAAGTAGTATGTAAAGTTTTATATTATATTGACTGTTTCAGAAAATATTAATCCAACCATATACTTATGAATCAACTTGAAACCAAACAAAGATATTGTCTTGAGTCAGTCATTAGATATGTGCTGTGTCTTTGTGTATATTATAAAATTCACCCTGGCTTACTATTTTCTGAATATTTCCTGTTTAGTGCACTGGCAGATAGCTACAATCTTTTGTGCAAGGTGAATGGCCAACTAAGCCATAGTCTTTTTCTACTGACTGAGCCATACTGACTCAGTCTTCTCTGTATTCATCAGAAGTTGGGTCATTTTCACACTGTTTCTCCTTTCATCAATTATTCACAAGCCTAGCCTGCCAACAGTCCAGACCAATCTTTATCATTATTCAGGAAAGAAATGTTAAAATTGGAAGGGGTTTTTTTTTTTTTTTTTTTCTGTTTTAAAAATGTTTTCATAATTATTCATATGAATTTTTAATTCCATCTATCTAGTATTTCTCTAACAGCAAAAATTAGTTCTTAGATTTAATCAGAATAAATGCGTTTATCATCTAACTTGTACAAATCATTGATAATGGCATTTAAAAATATGTTCTTGTGCCTTCCAATATAGAAAGCATTAATAAAAGTAATTTTGTTTAAATGTGACTAATTTTTTTTATAGAATATAACATAAAATCATGTTAATAATTATTTTTTTATTTTTCCTAATACCAGAATTTTCAAAGTACATTTAGAGCTCTTCTAAATGTATGAATAATTTGAATTTCTCAAATGCAAAAGAGTAATTAAAATTTTTAAAGGAAACTTTTTTTTTTTGTATTTGTGATTTTTCACTTAATTCATAAAGACATGTTAAGAAAAGAACTTTAACATTTAAGAAAGTTTCTCTAATATGAAATAATCCTTATAACAATCTCATATCTGATAAGGAAGAGAAACTAACATGGAAAGTGATGGGGGCTAATGATCAATAAATGTATTTTTAGATAATTTCTTAAATGGGTGTTATCATTGGGGAAACAGTCTTACATCATTATCACATTTTACAACCAAATTATTGAGAGTTGAATAATTTTAATACATAATTTAAGATTAATTTGATATTTTCATAAACACTTAATAACCATAAATTGGTATAATGCCAAAGAGTGTCTGTATAGTCTTTATAAAACTGATTTCTAAAAAATCTGTGTATTCTCAAATGTTTTGATGACTCATTGGATATTATCATGTTTGATTATTTCATGAATTGAATTTACTAAATGTGAAACTTTCATGAAGAATCATTAAAAGGAAAAGAAGCAACATAATTGTTTTGGGTCAATTAAAATATTCTTACACTTTCAAATGTAATCTCAGGAGTAGTATTTATTTTTTTTACACTAAACTTGAGAATGCTTTTTGTTCTCACTTATAATCTATGTTTAGAAAATCCAATAAATATATGAATGTTTTCATTGATAAAATTGGTGTGCAAGAGATCAGGTTTATTCACTTGAGTCTTTATGTAAACAATAGTTTTACTATTGTTTATTAGATTTAAGAATCTTTTTCTTTTCTTTTTTTTCCTCTGGAATATTGAATGAGTTTCTGTTGCACAAAAATTACAAATATTCAATTAGGTTATCAATTTTATTCAATGAATCTTTGTTCCAAATTTAAAAGGGCTAAATTTGAAAAAATGCATTACGTATAATTTCTAATTGCTAATCTTAGCAAACAAATGAATGATCTAATACTATACAAACAATTCTTTTATGGTTTATTTTTTTATTTCAATTCAGTAACCATAAAACTGATCAATAAGGGCTGATTTCTGTTATTAAAGATTTATGTAGAATAATATTTAAATGAAATGCATATGTTGCTGGAAATAAGCTTTTTAAGATTATCTCTCATTCTATAATCAGAAAACATCTGTTGGATCTGAGATTTATCGCATTTCTCCCCACCAAGCTTAGAGCAGCTTCTCTTTTTATAAGCATCTTGATTATCTTAAACTGTTGTTATGTAAGATACTCCCCCTAACTCCTCTGAATATTCATTCTACTTACTACTTGCTTGTTTGATGTCATAGAAAACAGAAACCTTACTCTCCACTGATAGTGAACCTATTGAACAAAAGACTGCCTTAGTAAATAGTTGTCTGCTCCCAAAGGCAGCAGCCAAGCAGGGCTATATTAGTCTGAAGACTCTTTGTTCCTTCTCTACTTGCTTTTCTCTGCTTGACTTCTTTGTTATGTTGGAAGGCTCCACAAAACTGTATGCTCTCAGCAGCTGTACTTTAATCCCCACATTTTTCTCTTAAACTGCAATACAAACATATGTCAGTTTTTCACATTTTTTCAATCAAGAAGTGAAATAAGTTTTTTTGCTAAATGTAAAGTTAGGTATTTTCAGTCTCTTCTCATTGGTCATAAAGCTTTTATTTCTGTACATAAAAATTCAACATTCTTGATGCACCTTTTTAAATTTTTGCTTTAAAAACATTTTTTTAATACATATTTACTTAATAAATATTTATCATTGTTAATAATTTACATTTGAAATTGTAAGATACTTCAGTTTTCCTATTCTATATACTTGTGCAAGTTTTTAAAACTTTTATTTTTTTCTCAATTGTATGTCATAACTTTTATACAATTGCTTGAGTTGAACTCTGGAGTCAGAGGATTGACTGTAAAATATTAATATTTTTCTTTTTACAATTATTGTATTATGCATTCAGTTTTGAAAATTAAACATCCTGAAAACTAGTTATTTTTAGAATATAAATTCTTGCTATTAAAAATCAGGTATTTTACTGATGTCTCTTGTCTTATTTGATTGCCTAAGTAAATGTTAAATTCAATTAAATATTCCCCAAAGGCCAAATATTCCCCAAAGGCCAAATATACTATAAGTTGGTCACAGTCTGACTTGCAGGCAAAGCTACTTGCTATAATTTTTCTGTATCTCCAAGAAATATTCTAAAATTTTATCTAATTATTTCTGTCTGTTCAAATACAAAGCAGATAGATTGGAAATTGCAGTTTGTGAACATTTTTTGTGAACAGGCATAGATGTGCTGGGAATGTTCATAATGAGATTGTCTAATCAATTCTTTAAATTTTTAAATTACACCATTATAGAATAAACAGCTATTTAAAAAAATGTGGCCATAACAAGTGATTTAGATATAAATTGGTAAGGAATAGATTAATATAACTATACTTGGTGCAGTAAAAAAATGTACTAACTTTTCAAAGTTTAGTTTTCATTTAGCCTTCAAATGTGAATCTTTCATAAAGTATTGTTATAAGTGCTCTAAAATAAAAGCCAGTTATGAAAAACATGAAGCAAGAATTAGCCTCATGAAGCAACAAGAATATAAAAAATTAAGCATGCAGTTTTTCTTTACCAATAAACTTCTTTATCTACTTGTAGTGCATTGGTTAGCTTCATGAACATTCTTAGTTGATAGTGAATTTGGTTATTACTTATAACTAAAATTTATGACAAGTGTTTGTTCTCAGTATGTGTGTATATATACATAAGAAGAATTACACCTTAAAATGTTAAACAACAAAAAAAATCACTAAAATCTGTGACAGCTTGGATATTATAGACATTAAGTGTGTACAGACAATATAACTGATAGAAATATTTTTCTAATGCTTTTATTAATGGGATGAAGTCATACAGTTATCAAAATAACATCTAGATAAAGATGTTAAAATAATCAGTTTCTTCTACACTAATACTTATAATAAACACAGAAATAACCAAGCTAATTTAAATTGTTTATTTGTTGTATAAATTAAGCAGCAGTTGGTCATCCACACCCATTTTTGACAAATTCTTTTTGTTTTTTTGGGTTTTTTTAAGTCACCATATTCAATAATTTTTTGTATTCTAGCAAGTATGTATTTAGCAAACATGATAATCTCATTATTTCAAGAAGTTAATAGAAGGAAGCATAAAAAATTATTTCTATTTAGAAAAAAAATAATGATAAATATTATTTCTGAGATAGTAATCTAATATTCTTTCTTTTAAGGTAAACCAATGTAAAAAGTATACATTTTACAAAAATTAATCTTTTTTTTTTAATTAATAGAAATATTGTAAATATGAAAGTCTAACTTACATTTGCTTTTGTTTATATAAGGATGAGTTCATAATATCTGAAATTCTCAATTTCCTATGCATAGATAATGTTTGGATATTTGTTTTTATTTAATAAGGAATGTTCTTCTTTGTTAGCATGATAAATTGCTTGAAGGCAGTGTCAGCTGCTGTTTGACACTAATTTTCTCAGAGAGATGTCCAGATGCTGCTAAAAGGAGATTTAATGCAAGTAACAAATCAAGTGTTTTGGCTAATTAAACTAGCTTGAAATCTAATATTGTTTAAGAATCATGAGTTCATCTTCTATTGACTTGACTTTGAAATTCTCTATTTTTATAACTTTTGAGCATTATGTCATGTTTAAAATGTTTCTATTGTGATAATTTTTGAGTTTAACCTGTAATATTGGGATCAAGTACTGCCATTGACTGTAAAACAACTAGTTTTCAAACAGTTTGCTTCATGGTAAACCACTATTGTCAATACTAAATTGTATTTTGTGTTTGCTTGTTGTAAGTTAATTCAAACTGACAAAACATTATTAAATAAATAGCTGTTATTTTTTTTATTTTTTATTTTTTTCTTATAAATTGGATTCAGCTAAATTTTTCTTATTAGCATCAATAGCTGACTTCAGTTTTTCATCAGTTTTGTTTGTAGCTTAAGTTGGGTAATAAAGATGTTACCATGGTGAATGTATTACTGTAATTGGATTGGTCTTTGTATAAATGAAGTTGGTGAGATGTTTAACAGGCATTCTGAAAGTATTGTGCTTGAAAAACCAAAATTATTACTCTATATTTATAAGTAAATTAACTGGTTTGGGATGGATCTTAGCTGATCTCATCTAACTTATACATCTCTTTCCTCTACAAGATTCTTAATTATTTGGGTATGATTTAAATGCCCTTTATTATCGTTGTTACTATTATTCTTTCTGTGTTGTTTGTACAAATTATTATTACAAATCACTTTAAAATGATGTTTTTTCTTCTAATGAGAAAGCACATTCTCTCTCTCTCTCTCTTTTACTCACTCTCTCTCTCATGTACCTGCACAGTGACTTATGTGATAAATTATTAAAATAACTAATATTTATGCAAAAGAAAATGATGCTTGGTGTCAAATGAATGTTTTCAACCACCAATACAGAAGACAATCTTGTTTATATTAATCTACTAGAGGCTGCGATGGGTAAATTGTCGCCATTTTTATATTTTTTAAAATTTTGTGTATGCGCCATGTTTATTATTTTGTCAATAAAACAGTATAGTAGGGTTGGCCGGGCACCATTTCTGAGTAAAAAAAGCTCAATGACATAATTCACTCCACCAGAAATTTGGAAACTGCATGCTGTACTGCTTGGCATTTGGGCAAGAAGCTTGATTACGGACATTTCAGAGTGTTTAAGTATCAATTGGAAGACAGTGCAGATGATTTGGAAAGTGTTGGATTAGTCTAATGGTGATTACAAAGTTTCTAGAGTGATGGCAACATTATGCCTCTAGTCATCTTCCCACAGAGCCTCAGACTCAACATAGAAGCCTATATCAATTCCTTAAAATGGTGGTGCTGCCTTAGGTCAAGAAGGTGGTTGCTGGAAAACCCTACATCTGGCAACAGGATTCTGCATTATGCCACACAAGCAGGGGAACCCAGTTATGGCTGTCAGACAATTTCTGCGACCACATCACCCCTTACTTCTTGCCACCTAACTCTCCATTGATGTGTGGAGCACAGTTGAATGACAGACCAACAAAACTCCTTGTAGCATCGAAGATAAAATGAAAGCAAAGATTATAACAGCATTCACCAACAAACAAGGAGACTGTCTAGAAGAGAAGCAGGAGATTCTGAAGTCATTTAAAGCCCACAGTAGAAGCTATTAAATAAGTTTACTTTTTTGTATTTTAAGATATTTTTTGCATAATTTTGGTAAATATATCTTATAAAATGAGATCTCAGTGTTATTTTTCTTATGTAATTTATATGACAATTTATCCATCGTACCCTGTAGATTTCACTTTATTGAGAATTATATCAGAAAATAGACATGTATACATTTGCAGAAACATTTAACAATTTATACCAGGCACTCACATTTCAGTATGTGTAATATATTATTTGATATCTGCATAGAAATTTAGGATGTAAATCACTGAAAGTAAATGCTTTATCCTTGCAAAAAGGTAACACATACACAACAGCTTTTCAGTATTAATTATTTCTTTTATGAACATTTTTCATTGATATTTTATCTTAATTCAATCTTAAATATTTTTCAATTAGTATTTCTGAGTTCAAAAGCCTAAATTACAATATGTACAATAACAGCTGCTTATTAACTGAAGTTTCATAAAATATGAATATCTATAAAACATTTCATAACTGAAATTGCATGCATATTTCTTAGTTTTTATCACAACCCATTTAAATTCCAATTAATTCCCTAATCAGAAAGTTTATCTTCTAAATAGTAGCATCATTAAAATAGATCGATTTAGTTTTCTGAAATAGCCCCCATTATTCTGTTCAGCTGCCAATGGATAAATGTAAGTGTAACCTGAAGAAAAGAAATCTTGAGATAATCTGTTTATGAATAATTAAGTGCAGCCAGTATTGTACTTTTCTGTAGTTTTTACATAGTTCATTCAGTGAATATAGGTTTTCTATTAAATTCACGAAAGTTATCATTAGATACAAATCAGTGCATCATACTTGTATATTATAGGTCTTATTTTTAGAATAAATATTCTTCAATGAGAACACAGTTGGCAAAATGTCTCTTCAAAATAGATGAAAATGGAATAAACTATGAATAGCATTATAAAAGAAATTAATAATTTGTCTTTTAAGGATGAATGTTCTGTATAAGACATTGCATGTTTAATAGTTCTTGGATATTGATTAGGAAATACATTTTTTTTTTTTTTTTTTTTTTTAGTTTTGATTGCATATTAGTAAAAAAAAAAATTGCTTCTTAAAAGTATAAACATTATTTCTGTCAATACATGGTCCCTATAGATGTCAGTGTTTGAAAAGTTTTTTTAAAAAATTGCATTAAATATATTCAAAGTATAGTATTGAGTTTTACTATTTTTCAATGTTTTAATATATTTTTCTTCAGATAGTGTCATTACTGCTTCACTCTGAGTAGAAAAATTATCATGGCAAAGTTATCTTAATTTAACTATGTTTATAAATAGATTTTTTTTTCCTAATTATTTAAGATTGTTCAAACAAACTGCCAACCTCTGTAGTTGTGGATTGCCACTGAAATAGGTTTGTTATTGCTGTATACTTTTCACTCTTAGATGAAAATAAATGTATTTAGTAGAGCTATAGTCTGGAAAAGAAATTGTAGAAGAAAATATTTGTATTGAAAAGATTTTCTTCTTTTTTTTTTTCTTTTTTTTTGTCAATATGCAGAATAAAAACTATTCTGGTTTCTGTGTAATATAAATGTATATAGTTACAATAAAAAGAAATTTCTGTAGCTTAAGGTTTAAAGGATTTTAGAATTTTTCTGAAAAGTCCTACAATTGGTTGCAGAGACGCTGTCTTTAATCCCATAAGTTATTTATTATCTTCTACACTTAATGTAATGATTTAAGAATACTGAAAACAAAATCGAAATCAACTAAATTACTTCCTAAATAAATATTGTAAGACAATAACACAAATATCATATAAAATACTAATGTTGACTTCCTTTTTGAGAAATTCAGCAAGAATTATAGCTGTAAGGAATAAGATTTTCTTGCTAATAGAAAGCAATTAAATAAGGCTAAAGAATAGAATAGTTATAAAGGAAAGCAATATCTTAGAGAATTGAAACTAGAAAGTCAGCTGAATTATGATCTATTTCAGCATTTTGCTGCAAGAAGATTTAAGTAGGCAAAGAAAATGTTATCAAAGATTTGATTTTTGTTGACAAAAAACTGGTTTAAACATGGAATGTTGTTAGAATTTAATTTGATAATTAAGGGCTTTGACAAAATCTGATAAAAATTGTCAACAAATATAATAAAAGAATAAATGATGAGCATTCATTATGAATTTTGTGTGATTTTTAAAAAAAAATCATTAATAGTAATGTGTGCTTTATTTTGTGCTGTACTTAGTAAATTTCGAAAACTTATTATTCCAACTTCTCTTAAATCAGGTTTGAAAAAGATTCTGCTTTTTATGTTTAGCAGTCTGCTTCCTTACTAGTTTTCTCTTTGACTTCTGTTAAAATATTTTTTGAAAAATGTTCAATATTTACGATGAAAGCTACAATGGATATAACCTTGTTTACTCATACTTCCTGTTCATACACTTGTCTCCTATGCATGTTACTTGATTAACCAAGTTTATTTGAAGTTATATATTTTCCAACATTATAGACATATTCTAGACTTTAAAATCTAAATCTCTTCTATTTAGGCTATGTCATAATATTTTGTAATGATATTCATCAGATTTCAAATTTTTACGTCTTCAATTAACTTCAATTAAACCAAATTAAACTGCTATTTGATTGCATCAGCAAATAACTAAATTTAGCTTTTAAAGATGCTTTTCAAGATCTCTAACTAGAGAAGCAATCTTTCAGAAAGGCCTTCATATTTGCATTTAAATTGATTTTGTCATGTCTCTTTAAAAAATTGTGATTTTATTATCTCAAAATAAATCCCTTTCATCTCTGAATTAAATGTTTCTTATTTGTTGACTACATAGTTTTCTCTGGATACCAAAATTATATTTATAACCTTGTAATATATTTTTCTCTTTCAGGAGCATCATTTGCAACGAGCTCTTTCTGCCCAGCAAGTCTATGGAACAGCAGAAGCCTTGGTCATCCCTATTCCAGAAGTGGTACAAGTATCTGAAAAATATGAAACCTATTATAAAGAAGATTTCAAACCATCAAAACAATATATTCATGTTCAAGGTATGTTTTAAATACTTAATGGATGATCAAAAACTAATTCAATTAATTTTTATTCATGTATTTGTATCTCTGAAATTGCAATATCAAATATGTTAGCTTCTAAATTGCATAACTGCAAATCAGTTTTAGGTTTTCTGGAGTTTTTTCTTATCATTTTCATTTTTTATGTAAATAGTGGTTCTATATTTTAATCTTTTCAGAGTTTTTCTTTCAGTAAAATCACACTTGTCAAATCAACAAGGGTCTGACCATCACTAACACAGTTGTTTTTCAAATTGGTACACTTGTAGATCTTCATGATTAAAAATTGAATAGTATCTATTTTACATCTCTAGGTCAAAGGGTTTCCAAGACATAATCCTTTGATTCTTGCCAAAAAGGTGAATTTTGGAAGAGTCACATGTTTAAATATCAATATCTCAGTTGTGTTTTCACCCACAAAGCTAAATTATATACCATTTTAAAGTACTTGGATAGATCTAAAAGGTGATCTTTTTATTTTGTTTAAAGATCAAATATGATAATTTGACCATGACCATAACATTTGACCTTTAGCTACTCAAAAAAAAAAAATGTATCTTTCTTTTTTTTTAATTTGGCAACAAATTTGTTTGCCATATGGCAAGATATGTACATTTTGTGATAGATTTTGACTGTGGCCTGAATTACAAGGGTTTTACCGAGTTGGGCCAAATTCAATATGGTCGATATTGGTATTTGCTTCTATTTGTTAACATTTTCATATTTCCCAACTTGCATGATTCTTTGTCTAATATTTAAACCATAATTACTTTTCATTTTAACTTTTTAGTAACTTAAAATATGTGCTGGCCACAAAATTGATAAAAAATGTTAAGTCAATGTAGAAAAACAAAACTAACCTAATTGGCACCTATAAGGTTGGTTCTCTGAAGCAAGTCACTTACACTCCAGACTGTAAAGATAGATATTGGTGGCTTTTCATAGTTGTTGGGATTCTTCATCAATACAGGAAAACCGAAACAGTTGTGGTAAGTAATATTTATTTTCATATCTAGCTTTTTAAATTTATGTTGGTCTAATGATACATAATTATTACTGATAAATCCTCAGTTAGTGAAAAACAATGAGATATCTTTTGAAACATTTTATAATTCATATTACTAGTATAAATAATCATGTAAACTTTTGTTGCTAGAATATAACCATAAAGAAGCAATTTAATATTTTAAGTCTCATCTGAGCTTACATTAGTTATTTTAATTAACTATTCTTTGATTGACTATTAAATCTAAATAGTCTTTTTCTTTTATAAAGAAAACTTATTTGGTTTAATCTCATTGTATATAAAAATGTTGAAAAATTACAGAACAAATAATTGGAAAAATTATACTAAGAAAAGGTTAATGTTCAGTTTCTCTCCCAAAGAAATAAAATATTTTTACAATTTAACAAGTTAATGTTTTATGAAGAAAAAATTGGAAAAGAATAATCTAAATGGGACTCAAGGAAGCGATAGTGACATCAGCAAACAATATTGCCCCAAAGGAAATCAGGTGCAGAAGGAAAAATGAGTGGATGACTGAAGAGATTCTCAACATGATGTAAAGGAGGCAGAAAATGATATCAAGACATGGAATGGAGTACAGGGAACTACACAAGGAAATAAGGAGAAAATGCAGACAGGCTAAAGAGGAATGGCTCATTGACAAATGTGCAGAAGTAGAGAGACTGAGCAGGCATAATAAAGCAGACATGCATAAAGAAATAAAAGAAAAAAAAACCTGCTCTTCAACAGAATGTATAAAATCCAAGGATGGAACCATCATATTGGAGAAAGAGAAAATACTGCAACGATGGGAAGAACATATAAAAGATCTTTTCCACGACAAGAGAGAGCAACCGATAATACACGAAGATGTGGATGGACCAGAAATACTAAAGTCTGAAGTGGAATCTGCAATAGCCAAAGCAGCGGGACCAGACGGCATAGTCATAGAGCTGCTGATATCCCTGGAAGAATTTGGCATAGAGAAAATTACAGAAATAATAAATGAAATTATAATAGTGGTGTAATACCGGATGACCTCAGCAAGTCAATCTTCATAGTGCTGCCTAAGAAGCCAGGAGCAAACGAGTGCCAATTCCACAGAACAATCAGTTCAATGAGCCATGTAACAAAACTGATCGTCCAAATCCTGATGAATAGAGCGAGAAGCAGAATCAGGCCAGAGATAGGACGAGAACAGTGCGGTTTCGTCAAAGACACCGGAACAAGGAATGCCATATTTATGTTTAGGATGCTCTCTGAAAGGGCAATACAAATGAAGAAGGACTTGTATCTATGTTTTATTGATTATGCAAAGGTGTTTGACAAAATATGCCACAAAGAATTGATGGAGATGCTTGGCAGCTGTGACATATTTGGGAAAGACCTAAGAGTAATCAAGAATCTCTACTGGCAGCAAACTTCCTGCATACGGACAGGCAATGAATTCAGCAATTATACTAAGATTGAAAGGGGCGTAAGACAAGGATACGTCTTTCACCGGATCTATTCAACTTATACAGCAAGACTATTCCAAGAACCTTAAAAGTTATGCCAGGATTCATCATCGGAGGCCACAATTTAAACAATATAAGGTACGCAGATGATACAGTGCTGATAGCAGACACAGAAAGGAAACTACAAGACCTCCTACAGAAGGTAGCTGAAAAGAGTGACAAGAAAGGACTACAAATAAACTGCAAGAAAACCGAATGCATGGTCATCAGCAAAAAGGGCAGCCCAAAATGCCAATTACAAGTGAGGGACTCTAAAATCAAGCAGGTACAGAAATTTAAATACCTAGGAAGTGTTCTAACAGAAGACAAAAAGTACAACACTGAGATCCAAAGGCGAATTGGCATGGTGAAAGAAGCATTCCAGAAGTTGAGTAAAGTATTAAGAAACGGGACAACTTCACTAGAAACAAAGAGGAGAGTACTGGATTGCTATGTGATGTCAGTTCTTCAATATGGCAGTGAATGTTGGACAATATCTTCAAAGATGAAGGGAAAAACTTGAAGCAGCTGAAATGTGGTTATACAGAAGGATGCTGCAGATATCATGGACCAAGCATGTATGCAATGACGAGGTTTTGGAAATGATGGAGATGAAAAGGAAATTAATACTGAGCATCAGGAAGAGACAACTAAAGTTCCTGGGACATGCAATGAGGAAGTTGAGATTGGAGAACCTGTTACTAACAGGCAAGATAGAGGGAAAAAGAGACAGAGGAAGGCAACGGATAACACATTTGAAGGACCTGATCAGGTGAATGACTGAACGAGGGTTACATGGTGAAACAGGAGAAAGTGTGCTAAGAGCCACCATGGAAAGCCATGATTGCCTATGTCCTGAAAGGACATAGCACATAAAAGATTGTTTTCAAAAGTCAGTATGCTCTTTAACTTTTATGCTGTTTCATTTGTTTTCAATAACTGATTTTTTTGTAAATTATTAAATTTCGCTGAGATTGCTATCACAAATGTAAATAAATTTATTTAATTTTATTTAAAATTATTATAATTTATGCAAGATTTTTAGTACAGTTTTGTATGTGCTCATAGAATGTGATTTCATAGAAAAAGCATGTTAGCTATAGAAATATTTACTGTCTTGTCATAAAATTGTTATGAAATACTTCTTATTAGATGTAAAATAGTTTGTTTTTTGGTGAGGTGGTTATAGACAAGTTTCAGTCAAAAATATTTTTCTAAGACATTAATAATCTTTTACTTGTTGAATCAAAATGGATATATCAACAATACTTTTATTGGACAGAACATACTACAACCCTTGTAAAAACCATAAATTTTATTTAAGGCATCAAAAGAATTTGCCAATTAAATCAAACAAATTAAATTGACCCCTGGTAAAAACAAATTTGCAAAAACTAGCCACAGCTTTCTAGCATTTTTGTAAATACTGAAAATGAATTGTAACTTCTTAATGAGTCATTATTAATGATTAGTGAATCACCAGTCAAGTGTTAAAACCTGAGAAAACAAACCAGTTATGAGGAGGGAAAAAAGTGGGAGAAATTAAAGAAGCATTATCAAAGAAAATTAAAATTTCTTATCAAGAATCTACAAGTGTAGAAAAGCACAAAAGATCTCATGAAAGTATAATTATTACACACAAAAAAAAAGTTTGCAGCTTGTAAAAAGAGGTCTCAAAAAGTCAGCAGAGTGATGCCTGAAAAAAAATGACTATAAAACCATCTTGGTACAGTTTAGGAACAAAAGTATTTTGTACTCTAACCTGAAAGAGGCATACCAATTTAAATCAAAAAATTCAAAAAATTAAAACAGAATTAGTTTTTCAAAATTTGCCGAGCTCAGGCCAAAAGAATGTATTCTAGCAAGTGGTTCTGGAACACACTGTGTCTGTGTTTGCACAATACATGAAAATATGAATCTAATGATTATAGGGATCATCTTGATACATTGACTCAGGATGAACAATACCATTTAACAGATTATCACCAATACAGAGCTGCTGTTACATGCAATGAAGCAGCCTCTAACTACTACTTGGGTGACTGCCCAACTTGTAGCAATTTGATGGAGGATTTTGTTTTATATGTAGAAGAAATTTTAAACAAAAATTTGATAGGTGATTTTTATCTACAAACAATGGTTATTGACTGATAAAACCACACTGCAAACTGTCTCATAATCTACAGAAAATTTATTGAAACATTTTGTACAGGCCTTCAAACCTTGAAAGAACATGATTTCATTGCCAAAGAACAATCAAAATTTTGTTCCAATAAGAAAAGTTCTTTGATGGATAGTCATAGTTATTTGCTGAGAATTATTAATTTTGCAGGATGCTGCACAAAGCTTCCATTGGAATAATTTTCAAGTCACATTACATCCATTTACTGTTATTACAGAAATGACAAAGAACCGGAGCATCTAAATATTGTGATTATATTAGATTGTTTCAAGCATGACAGTAGTTGTTCATTTGTTCCAAAGAAAACATAAAAGTACTGAAAAAAATCTTAATTTTAAAATAAAGATCTGATTTACTTCTGATGATGCCACTTCACATAAAAATTTTATCAATTTGCGCAACCATAAGACTAACTTTAGTATTGATGCAGAGTGGCACCTTTTTGCTACATCTTATATAGGAAGGGAACATATGATAGACTAGGTGGCACTATTAAGAGATTATTAGCAAAAGTATGCCTGCGGTGACCCTATAATTGAACAAATAATGACACCAAGACAGTTGTCTTATTATGCAAGAAAAAAAATTCAGGCATAAATATTTTGTATTCCACAAACAAATAAATGAAATGAAAATCTTAGAAAATTGATTAAAAATGCCTGAACAATTACAATTCAACTCAAAAAAACTGCATAGTTTTATTTCAGTGTCTCAGGAAGTAGTAAAAACAGTGTCAATTCAGGATGATAGAAAAATAGTTAAAATTATAAAACAGGATAACATAGCACTTGAAAACATTAAGAAATTTGTTATAGTAATGTATGATATGAATTAGTGGTTAGGATGTGAGCTTTAAAGGTATCCTGATAATGAAGAGGTAAAATTGACATTTTTACAACCTGTTATGGTAATTTACCCATATGACGCATTGAACTCTTCCAAACTATTTATAAGTAGCAGTTCTGCTTTGTAGAGCAGAGAGGCAGAGAAAGTGGAATCTATTCCAGCATAACTCTGACAGCTGCGCTAATAATCGTTCATTGGTATTTGTTTGTACTACTGTTTTTGTAATATATTTGTTCAACTCTATTTCGTATTTGTGTCTTTATTTCTGGCCCCAACAGACCACAATAACTTGGTGACAAAGTCATAACACAACCAAAGAGCCCTTCCTTATCTTTGTTATTCATTACATCCAGATATATTAATTTTATATTATTCTGATGTTCTTGGTTCATTTGATCCAATAACTTACACTGGAAGGAAAGCAAATTTTCTAACCTTAAAGATACAATCAAGTTTTGTCATCACAAAAAATTTGAATGAAAAAGTAAGCGGTTTGCATATCCAAATTTTATTTTCTATAAACTCTTTGTAAATGTTTATGATCTTTTTTGAAATATTCATTTCAATGTATCACATTTTAAGACTATAAAAATTAATTTATTAAATAAATTTAAAAAAATGAAAAATTGATTGTTTTTGTCAATACTTCTAAGATAATATTTACATTATTTACATTGTTTGGACTGTTGTCCTCATCTTTATTGCCATATTCACAATATGGATATGACAATAAAGATGAGGACAACAGTTTGAACAATGTAAATGTTTTGTTTTTATTTTTGTTTTTGTACATTCATTTAGTGTATGTCAACAAAAATCTTTTGACTATTAACATTTGTTGCATAGTTTCATATTATTTTATGTTATCTTAACATTAATTCATGACACTTTTTTAAATATTTTCATTATGCCATTTTTGCATATAAAAACCTATTGTTTAATAAAAATGTAAACAAAACCAGAAAAGGTTTATTTTCCACTAATTAGGTCAACATTTAACTACAAATAACACAAACTGTTGATTTTTTTTTTTTTTTTAAACTCCTCTGATGTGAATATTAATCAGCAATCAAGTAGCTTTCTAAAGATATACAACTTAGCTATATTGGGAGATATTAAAATGTTAGTATATAGAGGCAAATACCAAAATCAGCCATTTTGAATTTAGCCCAACTCAGTAAAACCCTTGTAACTTGAGCCACAGTCAAAGTCCCTCACAAAATGTTGTACATATCTTGCCATAAGGCAAATAAATTTCAAATTTTTAAAAAAGTAGATACATTTATTGAGAAGCTAAAGGTCAAATGTTATGGTCCTGGTCAAATTATCATATTTGGCCCTTTAAACAAAAAAAAATAAATAGATCATCTTTTAGATCTATCCAAGTACTTTAAAATGGTATATAATTTAGCTTTGTGGGTGAAAACACAACTGAGTTATTGATATTTAAACTTTGGCTATTTTCCAAAATTCACCTTTTTGGCATATCTTGGGAATATTTAGACCTAGAAATGTAAAATAGATAACATTCAATTTCTATCATGAAGCTCTATAAGTGTACCAAATTTGAAAAACATCTCAAGGTCAGTGATAGTCAGACCCTTGTTGATTTTACACAGAATGACTCATTTGCATCTAATATATACATTGTTTTTCCCATATTTCTAGTCTTTAAAGCACATGGGAAGAAGAAATTTTCTTATTTGCAGCCATTAATTGGAGTAGATAGAGCTATCGCCCGGTTCACACTCCACCCACGTCTATTGAACAGGTTAAGAGGCTCATCCCTTGTTCCCTGTTTAGGCTTTGCTTTCCGGCTTTCTCTTTTCCAATCTTTTCACTATTACATAGCCCCCTGCACATCAGTGGCGTTACCGCCTTGCTCGAGGTGATACAATTTAAAAAAAAAAAAGACCTCGAAAAAAAAAATGCTAATAAATTTGGAGTTTTCTGATATTTGTCCATTTCAGAATTTATATTTTACTTTTCATGAGTGAAAATTCAGTATATAGTTTTTAATTATGTAGTCACATTCTTATCTTAATATACTTATATTTTTTTTATAAACTGCATATTCTTACTGCACATTTCTCTGTTGCTATGCTTTAGCTAGATAGTTTTGTATTTTTTACTTCTGTAAACTGTAACTAAATTTTTTTATTTATTGTTTTTTTAATAATTTTTCCTAATTCCTATGAATTCCTCTGATCAAACTTGTTAAGTTGAAATAATAAAAATAGTTAAAATATTTTTTAAAAAATATATATTTTGGAATTATTTTTAAATTGCAAACTATGAATTCAAGTATGGATAGTTTATATTTTTAATGAATTGCCCCTTAGCAGCAAATAACAAACCATTATAAAGTCATTTGTACTTTAATAGTAATGATTATTGTGTTTGTACTTTGATTCTTGCTTTAAGCAACTGTCAATGAATGTTTAGAAAACAGGTAATTTCCAGCTTTTAATAATAGCAGTATTGTTAACTGTTATTATACTAAATGTTTTCCAACAATGTAATTAGAGGCAAAGTAACAGATGTAAGTTATTTAGTGGTGATGGGAAATCAGCCATACATGAAAGAAATCTCCGAAGCAGCTGGCTCAACTCTAAAGTGGGGGGGGGCACAATAATGTTTCATTCCTTGTGCCAGATTCTTAAAGCTTCTTAGCAAAAACTAACATGGGTCAGAGTAAACTTTTTAATTGGCGTGAAATGCCCTGGTACTTTTCAGTTCATCAACTAAAGTTATATTAAGAGGATCAAAAATATAGGCTGTTTTTTATCCCCAACGTTAATTTATACTAAATTTTTAATTTGGAACCAAATCAGAAAATTGAATTCTGAAAAATTATGAAATTATTCATAAAAGTTACTGTTGTCAATTGAAAAAGAAGCTCTTTTCTAAATAAGCATTTCTGAGCTGTAATAATTTTGAATTATCTTTTTAATGTGGAATTTTCTAAATACAATCGATATGTAATCATCTTATTTTTATTTTTTTATTTTTTGCTCATGTGTTATTTCACTTTACAGTAATAAACTGTCTTGTTTATATAAAACAGTTATTGAAGTTTGAAAATGATTACATAATTTTAGCATCTTGTGTTATTTTGCTATAACTAGCTTGTATCTACAAAAATGTAAAATAGCAGAAAGGATTATTTAATAGTAATAACCATTTACACTATTTATATCATTTGGACTGTTTTCCTCATTTTTGTTGCCATATTCAGAATGTTTTGGCCATTGTAGACTCCGGCCTTCTTCAGGTGATAGGCATTGGGATTTCAAACTGAAAGCATGGGGGTAGATTGATTTAATTCCATGTGCCATATCTTGGGATATCTGATTTTAGTTAACTCCCTTTGATAACTCTCCAAGGTTTTGTTCTTTCTGCTTTGGCCAGTTCAAACCCTTGTTGGAACTATGGGGACCAAGGAGTGTCAACAATCCTGGCACTGTCACCAAAGAGAGGGTGAAAAACATCCATTGATGCCCTGGTTATTTGGGTCATCCCTTCCTCCTACTGAAACTGAACATGTCAGATAGGAATATGTTTTTGTTTTAATTCAGCACAAAGAAGTTGTTTACCATCTCGACATAATGCTTGGAGTTCACAGTAACAGCATTCCCATTTTGGTTTTCCAAAAAGTAAGAACTGATGCTGCCATCTTTTTGAACAGCACACCAAACCATCACTTTTGGGCTGTGCAGTGGTTTTTGTGCAGTTCTGTCTTGAATTTTCAAGAGCCCAATAATGACAATTCTGTTGATGCCATTGATATGAAAATGAGCTTTAATACTCATTAACAAAATGAGGTTGTTATTTGCCTAAAAAAATTGCTTCCATCTGATGTGCAAAGATACGCCACTGTGCATAGTCCCCTATTCTCAACTGTTACCCAATTACCAATTTGTAGGGGTGGAAATGCAGATCTTCATGCAAAATATGCCTTATTAAGCAATTATCGAAGCCAAGTTTAGTAGCATGCCTCTGAGTAGAGCGATTCAAATTGCTCAGCAAAGCTTGTTTGATGCATTCTACATTTTCTGGGGTCCCTACCGGTCTGCTATTCATTTGTCTATCTTGTGTCCAAAGTGCATGAACTCAATGTAAGATTGTGTAATTAGTAGGAATGGCCTGATTTTGGTGAATGTTGAATCAGCGGTGAAATTCATGCTGTACTGCTATGATAGACTTATTATGCTTCATGAAATTGTTGCAGGTGAACACACAGTGCTTTATCATCCATACTGCCATGGCTTCAACTGAAAAGGAAAAAAAACTGCTAAGACACCATGGATCAAATGGTACCTGTCTGACATATGTCCCTGGGGCTGAATAATAGCCATTTCAAAAACGTCCATCTTCATTGCCTCACCCTATTCTGCAAAGTATTTTTAGTTTAATAAAGTTTTGAACATGAAAATTTTAATGAATGGGTCAGTCACAGTTATGTAAAACTGTAAGTGGTGATTTCACAGTGAAGTCAAGTATTTATTGTATCTTTATATAAAACCATATCTAATAAACATTCAATCAAACTAGAGCTTATTTAGCATCACAAGGACCAAGAAACCATTTAAGCACTAAAAATGTAACAGTTGCTGGTATTGACAACTTTTTTCCAGAGATTTGGAAACATATCAACCTTTCTGTGCACAAAAGGTTCTATAAAATCTTTGTTGGGATTTGGGTAAGCTACCAAATGGATTCAAAGACAGTCATTATAGCTCTTATAGTTTCTATAAAGGACTAAGTTTGACTGTTAAATTTGCCAGGGTATCACTCTGCTTTTGATTGCAGGCAAACTCTACTCAATAATGATGCTAAACAGATTAATAACTTGCATCAAGAACAAATTTTGTTCCAGAGCAAACCAGGGTGCAACTAAAATGATCTTTACCCCAAGCCAAATCCAAAAGAAATGCAAAGAAAAGAAGCACTCTTGTCAATCTAACAAAGTCATTTGATATGATAAGCAGGTCAATCCTCTGAATAGTCTTGGAAAAAATGTGTTGTTTTTGTCAAAATTTCTCACCATGTTCATTCAGTTCTACAGGCCATAGCTTGGGCAAGTTGTCCTCCTTTGCAAAGGCTACAAAGCTCTTCAGCATGGAGGTCAATCTTAAAGGGACACTCATTATTCACCAATTGGCACCAGGCTAAAAGTATCATCTACCTTTTCATCAACTCCTCATAGCTGGAAATTGTCACGGACATCTCCTGCTTAGACAGTATCTTATTCTCATACAAGACTGAATAGAGAAATAATGAACAGAGTGGCCAAAGTTAACTAAGTCTTTGGTAGATGATAAAAACACGTTTAGATTAACAGAAACTTCACAAAGGCATGAAACAAACAATATCTACAACATCATGGTGATACTCACTCTTTTATATAGTACTCGATTCTGGATGGTAAATCAACACCACCTGCTACGGCTTATGTGCTTCAATTAGCATTGTCTTTATATCATCCTAAATATGCATTGGAGCAACTTCATCACTCAGTTCTAAACTCTATCAGGGTTACCAGTACCACACTTTACAAGCCTTATCAACTAGCTGAGAACGTGCAATAGATATGAAACCTCTCGAAAATCATTGTTTGCAAAGGTTTTTATTTTTGACGTTGACTTTATTGAACAACATATTTACCATTTTGTTCCACTATTTTCTGCCATATTACAAATGATTTTATAATTCCATCCTTGCTGGAGTTTTTATCCTTAATAACAAAGAACAATTTTCAATGTCTTGCAATCTTCTGGGAAAGTTTTCTTTCAGTTAAAGACTTCTGTAAAATCTAGAATAAATACTAATCTACAATATCTCAAGAATGAGAGATGAATTCTTTTGAGCAAAGCTGTAACCATTTTTTTGCTAGGTTACCAAAGAAACAACAGTCACACATATTTTATAATGCTCTTTCTTTTAACAATTTTTTGTTTCTTGATAGCTGCTTTTATTTGAGGGGACGGGGGTGGGGAGCAATCAGTAGTTTGCTTTTCCAGGAGGACTCATAATCAAAGAATCTTTTTCAATTCCATCATGTATATAACTGCACCTTCTTACACTCCAAAGTAATGTCCCTAGTACAATACAATATATTTGTAATAAAATTGGTTTTAACAAATTGATGTTGGTAAATGTTTCTGGATATGTTTAGTTTATTTATCATGAGCAATTTATAATCTATTTCTTTTAAAAATATTTGTAATAACTTATTTGGAACTATGAAACTTTATTATGCAATTTGAGGATTGTTCATTATATTGTAAACAATATTAGTATGGTTATTGATATTTAATTTTTAACTTCAGAGATATAAGATTGATATACATCTTACAAAAGAAAATTATAATCTCAAAATAATTGAGTAATGAGAATACAAAATTGAAAATGCTGAACAAAGAAAAATCAAAGAAAAATGAAGTTTGAAAATATTGTCATGACAAGAAAAAATAACATTAAGAATGTCATAAAAGAAGGTTTAAGAACAATTATGAGTAATAAGCAAGATAATTGAACTTGAGCAGCAAGAAAATATTTTAAGTTGATGTTGCAAATGTAAATAGGAAAGATGCAGAGTATTAAGATTGGTTAAAGACAAGAAATTTACAAAACTACTACATTTGAATATGTATCATCAAGAGAAATATGTAAATTAGGCAAAGTAATACATAAAACTAATTTCTCAACAATAATTTTTGCAATGAATAGAGAGCTAGATTGGTTGGGCTTGAGGTTGGGTTCCTCATAGAAATAGTGGACCAACATTACTTATAAGACAACATAGAGGAAGTGGAGTAATGTTTTGAGCTACTATTGTAGGCAATAAAAAAGCATTGGTGCAAAGATAAATGCAGAGAATTATTGTAAGTACTTGGGAAATGTGTTTACGTGATATAAATCAGCTTTAAATCAAAATGTATATTATTGCAAAAGAAAAAATCACATTTTGTAAAACTGATTATTGCCCACCTTGAGGCAAAAAACAGAAGAAAATTCTGAGACCAAATTCATGGAATGGGCCCCCAGTCATCCATTAAAAAAAATAAAAAGATGATGAAAATCTTGTGGTTCATCATTAGCCTTTAGCCCTCTGCATTATCAATATTACTTCCCTTACCATTGCATTCTTTTTCAAGGCCTCTCTGTTGCAGTATCCTTATTGTTAATTTCACTGAAAGTTTGTTTTCTGTTCCCAAAGCAGAATTTGACAATACAACTATGAAATTCAAACAAATTCAAATTCAGATATCAGTATCACTTTCAGTGACAGGATAAATGTTTTGTACAGCAAATGAAGTTACATACAAAGTGATAAAGGGTAAGAGATACATATGAGTATGGAAAATAATATTCAAGAAAAGATCTGGGAAGCAACAAAAACTGCAAACAATGTTAAAATAAAAAAATCTGTATTTGCCATATATGCCACAGGGCTCCTAGTGTGCATCTTGAGATTCTTGAAAAAATCCAGAGGTGGGTCTACAATACAATTGGTCCTGAACAGATATCTCATCTCCAGTCACTTTCTCACCAAAGTGATGTGGCTTCCCTCTGCCTCTTCTACAAATATTTTCATGGTAACTGCTCAAATGATCTTTTTTCTTGGTGCCCTAACTACATGAATTTAAGCATGCTACTAGGTTAGCAACTAGGTCCCACCACTTTACTCTTAAACTAGCTAGATGCAACTGTCATTTCTACTGTCATTTTTTTTTTTTTTAACGCACTTCCCACCTGTGGAATTCCCTTCTGATTTCTTGCTTCCCTGATAACTACAATCTTCAAAAATTTAAATGCAATATCAATAACCATCTTCTGTTTTCTTGAAACCTGTTCCTTTTTCCTCAGTCCTCCCCATTTTTAATTTTCTCATTCACTTACACTCTCTGTAACTCTTCTGCATTCTAGGGACACTGTCACCATGCTTGGGCTGAAATGATTAGGAAAAAAAAACTAAAAAAACTAAAGCCTGAACATTATAGAATGTCAAAAAGACCATATTAAAATATAAAATAATATATTCCAGTATATGGTATCTTGCATTAAGTAACTGTTTTTCTAACCAATGTCATTTAGATTAAATAAAAATGTGTTACCCTCTGTGTAATAAAACCTAATATCTTCAAAATAAGCTATCATTATTTTTAATAATAATAATAAATAATGTTAGATTATGTGACACAGTATAATGCTCATATAAATATATTCTGAAAACTTTACCAGCATCAGTTGGTAAATATCAGTTTTCTTGTGAACATATTTATTTACATAATATGGTATTGTGCAAAAAATACACATTTTGCATATGCTACACTTTTCTATGTTTACACTAGACAGTTGTGCAAATTGCCCATGGACTCTTTTGATGATATAGAAAATAACTGTAACATAATGACATAGATAAACCTTTTAGAGTAAGATGTTTAGATATATATTGTAAATTAGTTTTGTTTATTGTGTTTTCATTTATAGCTTCATTGGAATTTCATTTAGATATATTGAACATGGAGAATAAAATGCAGAGCAACATAGTTGTTTTTATATTTTATTATAAGTACATTTCAATTGCAATATTATCTAAATATTGCTATCATTGTTTTGATGTTATAGGTAAACTAGTTTAAAATGAAGTTACTTAAATTGTTGAATGTTATTAAATCATTCAATGAGATTTTATTCACACCTATACACTTTCTCTCGTCCATAGGTAGCATTCTTTTTTTTTTTTTTAGATTAAACTTTATCAATTGAAAAGAAGGATATTAATCAATTGTAATATAAATGTACCAGTAGACACCTTGCTGTGTGCATAATGGTTCATAAGCTACTCCTACAGACCATAATTACAATAGTAAGTACATTCTTAATTATGTGCCCCACACTTATAGACTTGTCCCCGGCTAAATAAAACTTAATAAATATAGATTCATTACCAAATAGTACTATCAATCTAGTCTTGCTAGATTTTTACTACTGTAGTGAGGTCTGCACATTTGGCTTTATACTAGACTAAACTAAATAAATACCTTTATAAAACAGCAGACAAAAGAAAGATCAGTTTTTTAACAGTGGTTTATACATTTTTGGTTTTGTTGCTCATTTACTTGCATTTTCATGTTTTGTTCCAAAACAAAACATGAAAATAGTACTCCATGTACTCTTAACGATTTCACATAAGCTGTATATTTTAACGGGGGTCTGTGGGCACAACAGCCAAAATGCTGTTATAAAAACAAGATAAGGAGAATAGTCTGAATATAAATAGTGTAAATAATACATATTTTAAATGAGCGATTGAATCAGAATAAAATTCAAGAAAGCAGCCTACACAGGCTGAAATTGCATTGGATTAGTATTTCTTTGAAAAATATATCTAGGCAAGTTCTAGCCAAAAAGCTGTTATGAAACGATAAATTTTCTGAATATATATATAATACTGTTTTTGTTTGCAGAGTCTGTAACATTTTGCTATACAAGTACTATCTCCTTTACACTGGTGATTTACATATCTATTTTAAAGTTTGCACATTAAAACCATCTAAAAACTTAACAAAAAATACCTAGACTTTTGATGGCATAAGTAAACTAATTTCCTAAATAAAGATTAGGATTGCTTGTTAGATTTAACATTTCTGAAGTAAAGACAAATCAAATTTCATGTTTTTTGTTGACTGTTCATTCCAATTTTGCATTTTTTTAAAATTTCCATCTGAGTTTAACTGAATAATTTTTTCCTGTTACACTTTAGATATTTATTGTCTTATAAAAAGTATACTCTCTTATTTGATCACTTTTAGGAAAATCAAACAAATTCAAAATTCATATCCAAAATGTGGTAGGTAATAAAATTCTTAAGGCACAAAAATCATTATTCAAAAAATTTAGTTTACAAATATCTTTGGCTATAATTAGTTAAATTAATAAAGTTAACATTTTTAGAATGGAACATTTTTATAAATAGTATATTTGTTTTTAATCTTTTAACAGTCAAATGAGATAGTAGATTTTTTAATTAGTCTTATTATGCAATATTACCAAAACTAGCTAGTAATGTTTTTAGCACCATTGCATGAATCAAGGTTTACCAAAACCTTTTACTCATGAATATTTACAGAGTATTTGTCTTCATTACTAAAACTTTACATTATTCCTTATACTGGTCATCTTTTTCTCTTTGATATTAAAAAAAAAATGGTATTTTATAATCATATTAAATTTTAAAATTATCTTAGTTGATCATACGCTGAAAAATGTAATTAGGTGTTGCAAGATTTAACTGATTCTTAATAATACACATTTTCTTTAATGTACTCAAATAATGCTCAAAAATCATTTATCTTTTCAAATAAAAAATATTTTGAATGGAGCAGAATCATATAAAAAAATGTACTGATGATTTCTTGGGTCTTCCATGAAATTTACTAAAAACAAATTCTGATAACTTTCAATGAAAGTGACATATCTTGAAAAAAAATATTGAATTACATAGCAATATTCTTAGCAACATAATCTATAAGAATATTCAGTGTGATTGTAATCACATCCTTTATCCTGTATCAATGAAAGAAGCAGTCATTGCATGTTCAGTAAATTTGTGAAAAATAGGATAACTGTAGATGCTTATTGATAGGTTTAATATTTTTAAATTGTGAGTTTTAATTCAATGTAACATTTGACAATATCAATAAAAACTTTATATTTATAACATGCATAATGCTTTATCAATCTCATTTTTGTTCAAGAATTAATATAAAACCTCAGTTATATGCTTCTTGGATATTGGACAAATTCCCCCACCAAGTTCTGTGCATAAAGATGTAAACACCTCAGAAAATATTTAGTTGCAGACACAATTGATTACTGCTAATTGGGTATCATATTGAAAGAAAGTAAAATATTTTCAACACATGATGGCTACATACTTAATTTTCTAATTATATGTTTCTTAATTTTTATTTCAATAATCTGTGCTTAACTGTTTCATTCTGTAAACAAAACTTTTGCATTCTTATACCCTTAGTTTATGTATAGCACATAAAATGGCATATTTTAAAAGATTTTACAAAAAACTGCAAGAAAATAACATAAGTTAAAAAATCCTTGCATATTATTATTTTTTTTTCTTTTTTTTTTTTTTTTTTTTTTTTTTTTCAAATTTCTAAAATATACAAAAATACATTAGATTTATCTCTTGTTATATATTTTTTGCATTTAAAATTATATTTTTGTAATATTATCCATTTTGTTTGAATTTATTCACTTAACTTTTTTACTGGTGACCCTATGAAAAAAATTAAAAATATATAAAATTGTAATAGAAAGCCATTATTATTTTGTTATATGAAATATAAATAAAAAATAAGCCATTGCACTGAATTTTTCTCAAATGCCAAATTCTTTCTTGTCCAAGCTTCTATTCTTACAATTCACAAATCTGTTAGCAATGGTCTTGTTTTGATTTTGTTCATTCGGGATATTCCTTCATTTTAAATTTTTTATTTATTTATTTATTTTTTTTTTATGGATAATTATATTATAATTTTAATCTCCTTGTATATTTTTCCAGCTTTCAATATGGAACAGGAAATACCTGACTATGATATGGATAGTGAGGATGAAGCCTGGTTAAATGAGCAAGCCAAGAAAATGGAAATTACACCCTTGAAATTTGAAGAAATGTTGGATCGGTTGGAAAAAGGCAGTGGTCAGCAGGTACTTTTGTTTTCTTTTTAAACAAATTTATTCTTCACAAAATTTGTAACTTTAGAAAAGATTAGAGGGATACGTTAACTATGTTGAGATAAGTAGCACAATATTTCTAAAACAGGATAGAAAAGTTCTAAAAAAATAATTTTTGTTGCCCATTTATTTTCCAAAGAAAATTTTATCTGTTTTCGCATTTAACCAAAAACAAATTCTTTCCCAATTATAACAAGTTTTATTAAAATTTATTAGAATAAAGACTATAAAAGAACCCTGCTTTATTGATATTACCTGATAATCCATACACAATTTGAACAAGCTTTTTACTTTAATTTTTTAACTATAATTGCTAAATTACAAAACATTTCATATATGTATATAAAATGTTGGCATTTATCACAACCATTTGAATTTCATTTTAATAAGACATGAACATTTATATATCTTGCAAAGGTTGAAGAACAACACCACCAAAAATGTATCAACCTAAAGAAAAGAAATCTGAAACATCAGCAATTATTCCCAAAATTATATACAATATATAAGCAATGTTGTTGGATTCTTTTTAACTGAGAAAATTAGTGGACAGCACAATTGTTTGTTTTTGTTTTTTTTTTATTAAAAGAAACGAATTGAACTTAAGTTTAAAAAAAATTGAAACTCTTTGAAATCTGTTTTTTAGGTGGTTACACTTCAAGAAGCCAAATTGCTATTAAAAGAAGATGATGACCTGATAATTGCTGTATATGATTACTGGTTGAATAAGAGGTTGCGCACTGTAAGTGGAATTTGTCTTACATTTGGGGTTTTATTTTAGATTTGTAATAAATATTAATTTCATGAACACTATCTTTTACTTTTTGAAACTTGTACACATCTGCTTAAAGCTTTATTTCAATCATTTGCTCTTCTTTACTTTTTTATTACATTACTGTTTCTTGTCTTATCAAATATTTTTTAAAAACAAATCCCTGACTATAGATCATTCTTAAGTAGGTTTCACTGATTTTAATCTGAATGAAAAATAAAATCACACTTTTGTAATCAAAGACAGGTAATAGTGACATAAATTAATTTTGTGAAACTCTCCGAAAAACCCCAAATTTTCTTTCTTTTAGTGTATTAATAAAATTAATTTTCAGGTTTATGTTAAGAAAATATTAAATAAAAATGAACAAATATATATTTGTTTAATTTTTATTTATATTTTACAGAATCTTTTGTTTTGTTTGAGGCATTTCACTTGGAGCTGCCTTAGCCTCATAACCATATCTTTTGTACTTTGGTATACTCTGACTTATGATATTGTGTTGAAACACCAGTTCCTGTACGATCACTGAAGTTAGGCAATGTTGAGTTTAGTTCTGTAAACTTGGATATGTGGGTGATGTAATGGATCATGGTTCAGGATTGTTAAACAGAGAGCCAAGTTTCAATTTCAGTTGGGTTCATTATACTCACATATGCAAAATACCCTGCAAAGAAAGAAAGGTATGAATCCATGTCTTCTCCTGTCAGCTATGCATCAAGCTTGTATCACTAAAATCATTATTTCCCCTAAAATTCTTACAATCTAAAAAGTATTTTCTGGCTTTAAATAAATAACCTGCAAAAGATTGATAGGCTGTATTGTAATTTGAGTAGTTGACTTAGTCACTCTTTTTTAAGGATTATGATGACTTTATCCTGGCATATATTTAATTAAACATTATTCTAAATAGCTACTCATATTTGAGTGGATACACTTTTTTCTTATATATATATAATTAAACTATATATTTATTTATTATCTTTCAGCAGGATTTCAACCTGCGTTCCTGTAGGGAAAAGCATCAATTGATCTGACGTGTCTTGACTGCTCAACCACAAACACAAAAGACTTACAGTCAAACAAAGCTCAAAATGATGCTTTCAAACACATTTTCCTGATTTTTTATAATATCTATATCTGCTCTGTTTTTGTATCCTAATGTAAACAAAGTTTATTTACAAAATCAGTTATGAAACGGATAACTCCGACATACTTTTAATTAAACAGTATTTTCAATGGATACTCGTATTTGAGTAGATACTGTTTTTTATAATTAAACTTTTTATAATTAATATTTTTTAATTATTCAGGCCAGTAGTAGAAATAAATATACTATTTAATTATAAAAAAAAGTTTCTACTCAAATTTGAGTATCCATTAAAAATAATGTTTAATTAAAAAATATGTTGGAGTTTAATCCATTTGGTAACAGATTTCATAAAATTTTGTAAATAAATCCTCAGATAGTTTACCCTAATTCCAACACATAATAAAACATTCATGGAGCCTTTCTCAGGAACTTTTCAACAAATTTTTCTTTCATGATTGCTTTCACAATTTCTTTTGGTGTTAGCTCCTCATCTCGCTCAAGTTTAACTGTTTGTTTCTGGGTATGGCTAATGCAGATTCTTGTTACACACTTTCTGATGAAAAGAACAGGGAAATTCTCAAACCAGTGGATTATGATGGGATCTCTGCCGCTGTGTGAAACACTGAGCTGTCTACATTTGAACAATCTCACCACCCCCCCTAAAAAATTAAATATAAACTGTATAGATGTAGTAATTACACTCGCATACTGTTAGATGTGATGCTGCAGATGTTTTGTTTAAGTCAAGAGACTTAACTTAAAGAGACTAAATTATTGATATTTTTTTTTTTTTAATGTTTAATTGCTGTTATTTTGTTAAAGAACTTCGAGTTGCTCCTAAAGAATTTCTTATTGTATTTACAGCAGCATCCATTGATCCTTCAAGTGAAAACTGAGAAGAGAGATGGGTCGACAACCAATAATCCTTATGTGGCTTTCAGGCGAAGAACAGAGAAAATGCAAACACGAAAAGTAAGTTTATTTATGATGAATACACACAAATATATCCATCAAAATTTGCTCAACCAAGTTTTCTTTAGAATCTTTACTCTCTTTGGTATATTCTCACACTTTCTTAAGAGAACAGACATTACAACTTTTTGAACACTGAAAAATAGTTACTTGCAAATATTTAAATATATTTCAAATTTCTTGTTTATGATCAATATACGCAAATATATCATTCAAAAAATTGCTCAACTGAGTTCTCTTCAGAATCTTGTCTCTCTTTGAGATATTTTCTCATCTTCTAAAGAAAAGACATTACAGCTTTTTTGAACCTTAAAAAATACTTACTTGCAAATATTAAAAAATATTTAAAATTGTAGTGTAGCTTGATAAATGTGATAAGTGAAATTCTAATTATTTCAAGGAATAGTTTTTGAAGTTTGTTAATATTTTTCAAATTTAAATCTCTACCAGTAAACTAATGATTTTTCATTCAGTATCATAGTAAATCATTCCTGTATTTTCTTCTAGAACCGGAAAAATGATGAAGCATCATATGAAAAAATGTTAAAATTACGACGGGATCTTTATAGGGCTGTGTAAGTATAAACACATTGTGAGGTATTTTCTTTTAAGGCATTTAATTCATCTGAAGCTATTAATACTTCAGATTTCCAAGTGTATTGTTAATTTATATGAGTTTATATCTTTCAATTCAAGATTTCTTTATATTTCAATTCAACTTTGGAACTTTCACTGAAAAAAATAATAATAAAATAACTTTTTTGTTATTTTAGGATAGAGTAATCATCCATATCATTTTTCTTTTCTTTTTTTTAATTATAAAGTTTGCCAAGATACCTTTTAAATACTATTGACCCTGACCAACCAGCACCAGAATCTTTCTAGTTAGAATCAAAGGTGATAAATATAGAATTTTATTGATTTTCTTTGAACTAATTTTCTCTAACCCCCCCCCAAAAAAATTATAAGAAAAGGAAAAAAACGTTTTAGCTATGTGCTCACCAGCCTTCCTCTGTTACATTCCAGAATATTGACGAATTGTATTTTAGGGATACATGTGCATCTCTTCTGATACATATTGCATTTAGTTTTTGAATTCCTATTTCTTAAGCAATTAAAGTCACCTATGGCACAAAGACAGATTTCATAAAGAACTCTAGTCAAACTCAAAAAGGTTTGCAAAACTAAGTTTGATAAATGCATTTGAAAATAAATGTCTGAACTTCTTGTCTTCTGCATTTTAATAATTGTTCTAAATCATTGGTTTTAAGACTGTTTTTGATCCTCAAACCATATAATAATTATTATGTATTTTATATATATATATATATATATATATATATATATATATATATATATTTCCTGTCTCATCTGAGGGCCTAATAAGACTGACTGAAATACAAGCGGTAATAATAAGCATTTATTTACTAGTAATAATTACTTTCAAAATAGTAGTAGTAGTAGTTAAATACAAAAAATAAAGTACCTTATGCAATTAACGAAAAATATGTAATGAAAAATTTATTATAAAAAATGACAGCATGGGTACACTTGTCTTTCAAATAATTGTTGCCATTTCTAAAAATTATGGAGGCTGTTTATGATCTAGGGGGACTTAATTCTGTATGTTTCTTTTTACTGAGACAAATTCTTTAGTGACTGTTGTGATCTTGATGCTCATCAGTCCAACTGTGAAAAGATAAATTTGTCTAGTTACTTTACACTCTTCAAAGAAAATGAAGACTAAATTTGTTACAGTATGAAAAACAAAAAAAAACTTGATGAAAATTCATTATCTTTCGGTTCTTTTCTGCATACTCCTTTTTATTTGTTGTCCATTTAAACATAACTCAATATTATCTTCTTTTTCTTTTATAGGACATTGCTTGAAATGATAAAAAGGCGAGAAAAGACGAAAAAGGAAATGCTACAATTAACAATTGAAATTTTAGAGAAACGGTAAGATGTGTTACAGTTTAATTTCCAAAGCAATAACGTTTTTGTTTCTTTTTGAAAATATCAATATATTTTCACTGTCGATTATAAAGTCATTGTAAAACTTCCCCCCCATAACAAGAATTTAAGACTAAAAATGACGAAAAACTTCAAGTTATTAAAGTAAACAAAAAGTTATCCTTAGTTTGTGAAATATTGTTTTCTTTCCATGTTTATCTTTGTTGCTCAGGGCCTGGAAATTGCTCTGTTGAAATAAAATAAATATATCTATAAACTATCTTGTGATGGTGGTTTCACTTTTGCAGTTAGTCATGGCTTTATAACTCCTATTTTTTCCTTCAGATATCAGTTGGAAGACTTCCACGGTCAGCTTTTAGCTGATGCAGAAGCACAGAAGCATTCCAGACCATCCTACATTTCTCCCTATGGTGTGGCTAGGCAAGGAGAATGGGCTGATGGTGTCAATGGAGTAAGCAACTTGCTTAACTTGCTTTTAACTCTAGCAAAAGATGCATATTCCTTTCTCCCCCTTCTTCTAAATGGGCCTATATTAGCCATCACCACAGCCACCTTAGCGGTGGATCCATTTTGATCAAATCTGCAATTTGTTTTGTATAATTGAAAAGAGCTTGAATTTTTATTCTTTACATGCTGGTTACCTTTAAATTGACAAATGGAATGCCTGCCAGACATTTATTTAAAAAAAAAATTCTCAGTCTGTTCAAACTACAGGTAATGTTAAAACAAATTCTTTAATGTTTTGAAATTGTGTATTTCATACTCTGTCATAAAATATGTTATTTCAGATTTGTTAGATTCAAATTCTGATTGGTTTTGCTGCTTTAAAATCAAAATTTGAATTTTAAATATTATTTGTACTATAAATAATCTATCCTTTGAAAATTCAAGAAACAAATAAAAATGTTGCAACTGAGTAATATTCAGTAATTATTAATGTTAATAACATTATGCAGTTATAAATAAGCCTTTTTGAAAAAACAAAATGTAACAATACAAAAGACAAACTGTCTTTATCTCTTTATGCTCTTTGCAATAATGTCAATAGCCTAGCTTGATTATTCTCAAAGATAACATGTTTAAAAGACTCTTTGTTTTTCTGTTCAGGAGGAATCATTACAGAACAACAAAAAGCGTATTTATCGGAAAAGGAAACACCGACAAATTGCTCAGCAACAAGGTGCAAGTCTTAGTAGTAGCCAAACAACTCATTTCAATGATGTTGTGGATTCTCTACAACCCGACATGTATAGTTCTGATGAGGAAGGGCTTTCACCTGTAAGTATTTCTAGCCTTTACTTGTGCTACATTTTCTTATTACTTTAAAAATTGTGACTCTATTTCTATATTTGTCCTTTGTTATAAGACAAAATAAAAATATCAAGGTTTGAAATAAACTGGATATAAAAGATATTTTTCAATTTACTATAGTTGTTTCAAGGCACAACTTCAAGTAGATTTCTAATAGCAAAAGATTCTTAATCTTTAAAGATTCTATAAATATCTCATTATGTTTTTGTAAATAAACCAATGTCAGTCACATAGAGTACCTTTTTTTTTTTAAGAGGAACAATTTGACAAACCTTAATTTATATAGATTTAAAGAATATTAATCACAGTACAATTGTTTGAATCAAAATTGATTATCTGTAGATTCTTCTCCCAGTAATAGAAAATAGGGTGTACATGCACTTGAGAAAAAAAAAATAGGGTTGTTTTGCCCTGAGAATACACATCCATATCATTCATATGTGTGTGTAATCTCAAAAACAGCCAGATAAACACCCTCAAGCAAAAACTTTGAAGAAGACAGTCCCATTCATTGGCAGGTTTATTCATAACCAAATGGGTTAAACTAGAAAATAAAATAAATACATATAAATAAAACTAGTTAGTCTGAAAATACAAATAAACAAGGGTAACAAAAAATTTGATAAAGGCAGTGGGAGGCTTGAACATAAGATTTATTTGTCTAAATAGGTAAAAGAAGGTAGTGCATAGTTTGTTTACTGAATATGTATGAAGTTTGCCTCAAAAATGCATTTCCAATGTTGCGTTGAGTTTTTGGAAAAGGAAGTTAGAAGGTTACATTTTGCAACAATGTCTGTGGACAGTGGACATGTGTTGAAAGAATTCTACATGGAGAGATACAAACATGAAATAAATGTATGAAATATGGTACATAGTAGAAATGTTCAAATAATGACGTGATAATAAAATAGGTAAATATAGGGAGAAAAAGTAATAAAGGTGATGGTAACATTGAAGGTGATATGAGCATGATGAAACTACTGAATCATGTGCTTGGTGTAAGGCCTTTATTGTGTGGGGTTCCAGTGAAAGGCTAACAGGAAGTGGTCATAATGGTGAAAAACTAGAATGTAACTAAACTTAAAAAAAAAAAAAAAAATGAGAGAGAAACCAAGGGGAAGTAAAACAGTACAGTTTCTGTCCTGTGGTAACAAAACAAGGGTGTACATGCATTTAAGAAAAAAAATGATTAAATAGATTTCTATTCATTTTGTAATTGTAATCACCTTATTTTGATATATTTATTTAAATTCAGTAAATATGGAAATACAGGAGCATAACTTTGTGATTTAGATATGGACAATTTATGATATTAATTATATAGTGATCCCAAATGAAGAAAGTATTTATATTCTGGGGGTAATGGTTTATTAGAAAAAAAACTGAGATACAACAAATTTGTTAGCTTATATGAAAAACTAATTTCTGGAAAATAAAATAGTTTACTCAAAATAAAGGCGTGTGTGTGTATATATATATATATATATATATTACAATGTTAAGGTCTATTTTCTATTGAGCACTCTTTATACAAGTAAATGCTTAAACAGTGGGTTTTATTTATATATTAGACTAATGGTAGGTAATTGAGTGACAAAATGTAAAAACTCAATGTAATGCATTTTGATCTTTAAAAAACCTTCATCAGACTAAAATAATGTGCATATTGAAATTATATGTCAGAGAGGGCAAAAATAATCATTTTGTTTTTATAATTTTTACTATCTTGTACATAAATATAATTCTATTAATAAAAACATTTTAGTTTGACATCCTTTTGAAAGTTTTTTTTTTTTTACACTTCTTTGCCATTACAAATTGATTGCTTGCTTCTCAGAGACTTTAACTCTTATTAATTTTTTTTTAGAATTTCATGTACTTTTATAAATTTTGCTGTATTTTTACACACATTGCCAATTTTTCAATCTCTATATTTTTCATTTTAGTCATTAAAAGAAAACATTTGTTATGAAACTAATGTTATTTCTTTCTTTAACAGGGCATGTCACCGTCAGATCATGAAGATGAAAATGATCCTGATGGACAGTTTGCATTCAGAAGAAAAAAGCATTGCAATTACTATGCAGTAAGTGAAAACCTCTATTTTCAACTACAACATATTAATAACTTATTTCATGAAAAAAAAAATCTTCATTTATTTTTATCAGTAAATCATTATTTGCCTGTTGACTTTTAGTTAAAAGCTTATAATTATTTCTGATTAGATATTGACATATAATATAAGCTTTATAGAATTTAAGAAAGGCTTAAGAAAATACTTTTTAAAAGGTATTATTTTTATCAATATTTTGCAATTTAGTCCTTATAACTCTGATATGAAACATTTCTGCAATTTTAGGAACTTTACTGGGTTAATTTAAGCAATTTTTTATTTTATTTTTATTTATTTGTAGAGTAATTAGCATATTTTGAAAATAAAAATAAGAATTTAAATTTGATAATGATTTTTAATTCTTTCTGTTAATTAATTTTTTTAATTTCATTTAATGCAACAATGACTAAATTCCTCTAAAACATTTTGTCTTTTAGCCATTGGTTGGCCGATTAGGAAACTGGCCTTGGTGTGGCCCTGAAGAAGGTGGTTTAACAGACAAAAGATTTAGGTTTTCACTTATGTCTTTACCTCCACCACACAATTGTATAAGTTATGCAAGGAGACGAGTGGGACGAGGTGGAAGGTAAGAGAAAAGCATCCATTCTGGAATGGAAGCTTTTTTTTTTTTTTGTTTGGACAAATCCATATTTATGAATCTCCCATCTAAGAATGAACTCACTTCAACCACTTAAAATTTTTCAAAAAGATTCAAATTCATGCTTTATATCCCCCATATGATAAATTTATCATAAAACAAGTGTGTTTATGTATCAACAATATCATCAATTCATTATTACACAAGTCATGTCTACTTATGTATCTTTATAAACAAAGATGACTTTTGTTTGGGTGCTTACATGATTTGATTGTTACTTTCCATTAGTTGCTTATTTTTTTTGTTGTTCATTGATCCTATTTTAGTCAAATATTTTTCATCAAAAAGATTATAAAATGTTACTTAGCTTTTTCTCTAAAATCTTTTAATAAGTCCAATGTATAAACTTCAATTTTTCTATGCTTTTTTTTATTTTTCTTTCTCAGAATTCTTGTAGATAGAGCTTTTACTCCACAAAATGCAATTCTTGAACAGCTGGATCTGTCAAGCTCAAATACTGCCACGGGTATCCATCGTGATTATATCACATACATCAGGGAAAGAAAAATGTAAGTATTTTCTGGAAGATATTCAACTGAAATCTATTTAGTATTTTTTTTTTTTTTCTTGTATATTATTGTAAAATTGTATAGTTAAATTGGAAATAAAGGAAATTATATTTTTCTATTGTAAGTAAAGTGGAAACATTTAAATGTCGAAGTTTACAAAAATCTGAAAAACTGATTTGGACTGATTTCTTTTAAATTATTGAGTACCAAAAGATTTTTTTGTGTGTGTGAGCAGTAGAATCAGATTTAGTTATGATTGAAACATTGACAACTACAAGTATTTATTAGTTTGTAAAAGGAAAGTTGACAAAATGTTATTCTTTATAACTTTGTGCAGAAAGAAATGATGCTGAACAAGGAATGAGCTCTGTAGATATCAATGGGTTACATTTGTCAGCAGGTGGTGTCAAAAATTCAAGTGCATTTTGTTGAATTTAATATTTTATTTAAGGTAATATTTTCACAATAAAATTTGTATTAACCAACCCATATTGGTACAAACTTCAAGATATATTTGTAGGATATTGTGTCCTTGAGAAAAGTACAATAACGATTATGCACCATATATGGACGTCATAGAGCAACCCAGATTATTCTGTACAAGAGTGTCACTGAGAGATTAGTCTACTGCAATATACACTACCATATACGCTCCTCTCTAAACATTATCTATGACTCTCTTATAACAGATAGGTTCATCCATCCTACTGAACCAGAAGGGTGGCAGGATATTTCACTACAACACCCCCCCACTCCGAGATTTTTTTTTTTTTTTTTTTTTTTTTTTTACATAATGGAAAAAAAATTTTCTTCAATGTTTTTCCCATTTAGGGTCAGGACTTAACCATTGAAGCAGTTTCCTTTCCTTAATGCTATTTCTTTTCACCTCCCTGAATTGGTGCTTCATATGTACTTTGAGGAACCAGTACCAGTGGTAATGTGAGAACTGGCATCTGGAAAGTATCATGAAGTACCTCCATTGGTAATTCCTCTGTCTTCTACAATATAATTTGTGTACCTCAGTCACAATTTGTTTGCGTGCTTTTTGCACTCAAACACATTGCTTTTTCACAATGTACATCACTCTACCAAGTTTCTTCACGATTGTACTGTCTTCCCAAAATGATTTTTCAGCTCTATAGCACTTGGAAAATATTTTTTCTCTAGTCTGATAAGTTCTCCTTTCAGTGTGTGTTTTTTTTTTTTTTTTTTTCAGAAGTTTTCTTTACATGACTAGGCAACAGCCTATCAAACATTAGTTCAGCAGGTGACAATTCAGGATCCACATTCAGATTAGGTGTGGTTCTGTATGCAGCTAGAAACTTTTGTATAGCATTATTGTTTGTATCTATTCCTTAATTTTTCATAATTGCCCTTTTAAAGGTATCCGAATCTCTGCTTGCCCATTGGATCTTGGGTAATATACAGAGGTATATCTTATTGCCAAGGATGCACAGAAAATTTTGAATTCACATTCAGTGAACTGTGTACCATTATTGGTTACTAGAGTTTCTGGAACCCCAAATCTAGAAAATAGTTCATTCATCACATTTATTGTGATAGCTGCTGTTGAATGCTTACATTTTACCATTTCAGGCAACTTTGAGAAGCTGCCCACGACTATGAGGTAGTATTGTCTATCAATAGGTCCTGCATAGTTGACATGTAGCCTTGCCCACGACACATCCATTTTCGGCCATGATTGTATTTTAATAGCTGGTGCCTTTACTGCCTGTTGATGTCCTCTACACTTTGACCGTATGTTCAATGTCGCTGTCCATAGTCAGTATGTAAATCTGTGCATCAAGGATTTCATTCTTGAAATACCCAAATGGCCTACATGAAATTCTTTAAGAATTTTATTTTGTAAAGTGTGAGGTATCATAACTCTGTCTCCATACGATAATATTTGTCTACAAATTGAAAATGGAGATATTTTCGCTTCTCTTTTGTTATTCCTGTTTTCCCATAACTGCTTCTTTGTCATGTTAATAAAGACATCATTCTCAGCAGCCTTCTTTGTGTCTTCCAATGTTACCGGTAACTCCTGAATTGTATTACGCAATAGTGCCGAAATCTCATTCTTTTCTTGCAATGCCGCAATAAGTCTTTCAATGGCTCTGAACATTTAGGTATCAACCTTGAAAGACCATCAGTATGCACCAACTGTTTTGAAGATAAGAATTCCATTTTGAAATCATAATTAGTCAAAAATACACCCCAACGCTTCAATCTATTCATTGCATTTTTTTTTTTAATCATATCACCCCAAGCAAGGTGGTGACGCCACTGATGTACAGGAGGCGACATAGGTGTGAAAAGATTGGAAAAGAGAAAACCGGAAACCACATCCTAAACAGGAAACAAGGGATGAGCCTCTTCACCTGTTCAATAGACGTGGGTGGAGTGTGAACCGGGCAATAGTTTAGTCTGTCTACTCCAATTGAAAAAAAAAAGTGAGAAGAGAAAACCGGAAACCGCATCCTAAACAGGAAACAAGGGATGAGCCTCTTCACCTGTTCAATAGACGTGGGTGGAGTGTGTGTTAGCATACTTTTTCTCGGTCTGAAAATTGCTAACAAATTTTCTGCCATAAATCAACTGGTGAAACTTTTTCACAGTATAAATCACCACTAGAGATTCCCTCTTGATTTGGCTGTATTTTTTTCCGCCAATAACAGTGTGTGCTGTCAGTTGTGTTGATCTATCTTTGAACCTATGCAAGATTACGGCCCTGATGCCATACATAGTCACTTGTGTCAGATGCTATGATAATATCCTTTCCATCCTTTCCTGGATCAAAATGTACTAATGACAAGTCCACCAATAAACATTCCTTAATTTCATGTAATGCCTTTTCACATTTTTCAGACCAATACCATTTAACGTTTTTCTTGGGCAACTCATTTAATGGAACTCTTAGGTCATACAACTTAGGGAAGTAAAGACCCTAATAGTTCACTCTTCCCAGAAATGACTGTAACTCATTTACGTTTGTTGGTCTCGGCATATTCCTGATTGTTTCCACTCTTTCCAGGTCCAATCTTCTACCATGCTGATCAGTAATCTGACCCCAATATTTAATTGGTCGCATAAAAAATTCACTTTTACGAATGCTCAACCTAAAGCCATACTCTAGAATCCTTCTGAACATCGCTCTAACATGCTTGACATGTTCTTTTACGTCCTGGCTTCTTATCAAAATATCATCTAAATATGTGGTTGTGAAATCTAAACCAGTCAACATAGTGTCCATCACTTGTTGAAGCAGGTTTGGTGCTATTTAATCCAAATGGTAAATGGTTCAGTTTAAAAAGCCCCTTGTGTGTGTTGATCACTAGCAATTTTGAACATTCTTCCTCATCTCTCTGGTGTAAATATGCATCTGAAAGATCAATTTTCGAGAAAATTTTACTGCCATTCAATTTCACAAGTATATGTTTTGGTGACGGTAATGGATAGGTATGATTCTTTATACAATCATTTAATCTCTTAGCAAAATAAACACACTCTAATCTTTTTGTTTTTCTCGTTTAAGTAAACTGTTGGAGCTGCTCACTCTGAATAAACAACTGTTGTCAAAACACCTATTTTTTCCAAGCATTCTAACTCATCATTTATTTGTTCGAGTATTGCAAATGGCATACTCCATTTTGGGTTAAATACTGGCTTAACATTATCCTTGAGCTTGAACTTGACTTCTGTTTATGTACAGAATCCCAACCCTTCCGTAAATACTTGAGGAAATTCCATCCCTCAACTCAGTAGTCAATTTTTCTTTTTCCTTCACTCTTTTCTGTTTGGTAACATCAACTTTACTGCAAGAGGAGTTTATGGGTAATTCCCATAGATTAAACATAATTAACCAATCTTTGCCAAATAGATTTGTTGTACCCAGCATCATGTAAATTTTAGATTTACACATTTTACTGACGAGATATTTCCAGTAAATTGCTCAGATATACCTCTGGCAATTTTGTTTGACTTTTTCAACGTTGGACAATTTATTTTATTTTTTTTTTTTTTTCATGTTTTATCACTAATAATGGAAATGTCACTTTTTGTGTCTGATAGAAGTTTCACTGCATATCCATTTATTTTGATATTTACATATTTTTTGTCTTTTTTTTTTTTTTTTTTGTAATTCTTTTTTAGAATGTAAGACATTTATCTCAGATTTACACTTTTTCTTGTTCTTTTGCTTAGTTTTGCAGTGTGAGCTTTTGTGCCACAAGTGAAGCAAATCTTGTTTTTTAAAAAACAGTTTTTCACATTACACCCCCTCCCACATACCTGACATGGAGATATTTTCGTCTTACCAACAGATAATTTCTTCTTAACCTCCACCACTTGCAAATTTTCTTTTTCTTGTATTTTGACATTGTCTTTTTTAATGTTAATCAAACGCTGACATTCTTCAGTAATTTTCTGGGGTGTAATTTCGGAGCCTTGTTTGATCATGGTTAATATATGGGACCTCACATTTGTCTTTTGGAGCTGTTGGTTCTCGCACGAATATTAAACTCTTAAACATGTCGATAGTTCACCCAATTTAGTTCACATTGCACATTAACAATTCCTGCGTAAGTGACAAAATCCACTTTCTCGTCCTTTACAGTATTTGAACATTTATATTACATGTGAAATAAACTCTCTTTCATCAAAAATACTTGTTAAGATTTTGTTTCATTAAGACAATTCCTCAGGTTTCCTTGGTAGTTTCAAGTTTGTATAGTTTGCATTTTTCTTAGTTCTAAGTTTGTGTAATAATAAAGTAACTTTTTCTTCATTTGACCAATCCTGGCACCTTTTAATAAAAATAATTTTGTGTCTTCTAAAATGCGCTGGGAAGGTTATTCCATTCTCTAGGGCATTATATGTATATTCAGATAACAAATTTGCTATTCCCTCTGGAGAAAAATCTAATATTTCATTCTTCCTTAGACTTGGACATTATCGATTCAAACAGTAATCTCGTATTCTCTTGTCATTTCTCTTCCTCTTTTAATGCTTGTTTTGCTATTTCTTCAGTTCTTTGTTGTCACACTATTTGTTCTTGCATTAACTGCAAACTGGCTTATAGAGCTTTAAATTAACTCCAAGAACTGGTACATTCTTAGCAGAAAATATGCACAACTTCAAAAGAATTAACTGTTCAGTTTTTCTTTCCGATTACGATTGTTATAACTAACAAACACTCACTTGTGTTTAATCTACAATATTCGAATCTCTGTTCAAAAAAATGTTGCACTGATGCCTTTCTATCTGAAATTGTCAACACTATTACATTCGCCTAGAAGAAAATGTTTTCCTAATAATTTTTCCTTCCATTTCAAACCTGAATTAGTCAAATTATATGATTACAAACCAAATTCAGCAATTATCTGATTGAATTTGCTGTAAATTATTTGTTTGAAAATTTTTATTTTTTAATACTTTGTATACTTGGTTGCTCTGTTGTACTTGGCAAGTACTTGGAGTTGTTAGAAAATCTTCAAATCTTCGTAATGTGTTTGGCAATTACCCATCTGAGTTTTTTGAATCCTCATCACCACAAATGTCTTGGAGCAAACCGAATTATTCTGTACGAGAGTGCCACTGAGAGATTAGTCTACTGCAATATACACTACCACATACATTCCTCACTAATCATTGGCTATCTTATAACCGATCTTATAACCTATCTTATAACCGATTGACTTATCCATACAACAGGTGTGCACATGGTGTAATGGTCAGTAGTTTTAAATAGTATGTGTAAACTAAAAAAAATAAGAGGATTAAGCTGAGAGAAAGAAAGCTGGAGTAGTGGTAAAGCCAGTGAGTGGTTATGAGAAAAACTAAAACCTTGATTATTCTCATGTGGATGTACAAATGGTGTAACAAGAAATTGCCAAGCCAAATTTGAATTTCTTACATTCACTTTTGTACAAATGTTTGGGGAATGTATGAATTCATCCTTTCTCCCTCCCTCCAGCTTGAGGTGGAAAACTCTGAATCTATCTTTATTAAAACATATTCTTCACAACTTGTTTTGGAGGTACCCAGTTTTATTATGCAAAAAAGAATAAGTGGAAAATATTATTGATAAAAATAATATCCAGACATAAAAATATTTGATTAACACTGTATCTGCTATAACTGAATAAATTATTATTTTATGTTAATAAGCCTTCTTCACATTCTCTAATGTTCATTAGTCTTTAAGTCATTAATCTTGTTAACTTTTCTAACTTTTCAATTTTATTATTACTTGCAGCAGTCAGTTTTTATTGCTTCCCAGAGATCTGTTTTTTTTTTTTGTTTTTTTTTTTTTTGTTATACATTTCTTTTCATAATGATCCACAATTTTTCCTTCTGGATTAATACCTGGAGAAGCTGGGAGTCATTCTATTAATTTGGTGTACTTGAAACTTTTTTCCAAATTAGACAACATTCAGCTTTGCAGAATGTAAAGGAGCATTGTCTAACATGAATATACACTTTAGTTTAAAGTACCGTGGTTTTACCCCCTCCTACCAAGAATTTGTGAGTGTAAAAAAAAAAAAAATGATTACACTAAGAGAGAGGATGCTGAGAAAGGGATAAAATGTGTGATGAGAAAAATTAAAATCTCGTTTGTTCTCATATATGATGGTGTGATCTTTAGTGGCTTGGAATGAGAAATTGCCAAGCCAAATTTGAATTTCAGTTCTGTCTGTTACATTCATTGCACCATCATCAACTTTTAAAGGACCTAAAATTTTGCTGTCTCCAATATTAACTCAAAATATTACTCCACCTCTGCCGGTTATTTTGGAATATGTGTTGATTGACAGCTTTCATGAAGGACTTGACCTTTGGCCTAACCAAGTTGATTCAACGTAGCTCAATATTTGTTACTAAAAATTAATGTTGAAAAATCAGTTTTCATGTACTTCTTTGTCTAAACTACAAGTTTCTCTTGGTGATGTTTACTTAAACACTTCCCAATTAAATTTCAGGATAACTTTACATTTACATGTGATACCACATTCTGAATGGTTTGTTTTATTTCCTACTTTATTGCCTTATCATCACAAAGTTCTTATTGAGATTAAATAATCTGATAACAATGTTACTTTCCACTCTTTCTCTTTCTTTCTTTCACTCTGCCATTAACTCTGTTTTTTTCCTTTAAACACAAATCAATAGCCAGGATTTTTATTAGTAGACTTTATTTTGTTCATGTTTTCTTGTAAATATCACTGAATATATAAATGTATTTATATGAATGAAGTTAGTCAGAATAACTTGTTTATTATAATGTTAGATTAGTTTTTGCTTGAACTTAAAATAAAAGTCTAGAAATACCAAAAAGTGAAATCTGGAAATAAAATCTTATGCCATTTACTTTATTTCATGTTCTTATCCCTATTTAATTTATTATATTTCTAATCAGGAAAATTGTTTGGATAATGATGATTAAATTTAAAGTGACTAGATAGTTGTATTGAAATCCAATTGTTTTCATCGTTTCAGTCCACATTACACATGGAGACGGCAAGTGAAGGAGGAGAGCCGTAGTCCTTGTTCTTCTGCATCCACAGCAGAAACGACGACGACAACGGCTTCAACTGCAGCATCCACGACAACCAACAGTGCATCTACAACAGAGTTTAACTTTGAAAGCTTTCAGAATCACAGAGAAGAAATTTTGTTAATGCAACAAAAACAGCGTCAACGCCTGGAATCTTCTGAGGCTGATAATTTTCAGACACCTGAACAACATTCCACATCGTCATCCAACCATTCTTCATCCCATCTCACTTTGGACTCTGCTAGTGCAAAGTTTGCTGTGTCAGCTGTGAGAGACACCACACAGCTGCAAAACTCATCTGGTGCTAATTCCCATTCATCCTCACCATCGTTGTCGTCATTATCCAATGGTCCCATCACAGAATGTAAGTTACCACTTTCCACTTCTTATAGAATTTAGCTTTTCTGCAGTTTCAAACAATTCAACTCTGTCATATCATTTTGTATGTTTGTCCATCTGTACAAAAAGCTAGTTTCCATCACTGCTTTTGTTAATTTCTCGGTCATTTCTGTTAGTGATTTAATATTCAAAGTTAACATAATCTAATCTAATTCATGTCCTACGTTTTTCTTTCAGCTTTTCTAAAGCACATTTCCAAGAGAACAGAATTGTTTCTTGTGTGTAGTCATTCCTTTCAATAACTACAAGACTAGTTAATTTATTTGAAATATTTTATAAAATCTTCCAAATTAGATACAAATATTCTTGACATGAATTTCAATTATTTAATAAAATAAAATTACAAAATAAGAGAAATTTGTCATAACATGTTTAAAAAAGATTTTATATATATATATATATATATATATATATATATATATATGGGCAGAAACTGTTCTTTTAAACATCTTTCACTAATATAGTAGATGAGGAAGTTTTAATTAATTTTTATTAATTTTTTTCCAGCATCCTTACATTTTTCGTTTCGTAGGAATAAGCAAGTACAGAAATTTTCCATTGTCCCAAGTGATTTTGGCCATTTCTTTAGCCATTTTCAAAGGGGAAAGGATAAGTGTTGTTACTTTTTCTTAATGTTTTGACTGTATATTAAACTATCAACCTCAACTTATTTAAGAGCAGAAAAGCAGTGTTAAGTTTTTAAAAATAGAAAGATGGGAAGTGCAAGGAAAAAAACTGCTGAAGAACAATTGGCAATTACATTTGCCTTTTTTGACAGTAAAATGGTGAGACCTAGTTGCCAATCTAGTTGCACAGGTAAATTGATGAGAGCGGGGCACCAGGGAGTAAAGCTCATCTGAGCAGCAGCCGTGAAAATACTTGTAGAAAAGACAGAAAGAAGCCCCATTCCATTGGTGAGTAAGTGGCTGAAGGGGAGTTGCCAAATTAAGTTCAATTACATTGCAGATCCTCCTTTGGATTTTGTCAAGAACCCCTAGATGAACAGCAGGAGCACTCAACCAGATATGGCAACAGTATTCGATGCACAGGCAAATGGTAGATTTATATATGTGGTAGATGGATTCTGACTAGGAAAGTTTCCTAGCTCAGCATTGCAACCCAGCCTTCTTAGCAGTAGATGTAGCTATTGATTTGATTTCACTTGATATTAGCTAAAACAGTGAGGCCGAGGAGGCGCACTGTATTGCTTTGAGAGACAAATGTGATCTATATTAATGGAAGGTAGGAAAACTTTCTTATGGTGGTTAAATGAGAGCAGGTTTGTTTTAGAAACATTAAAATTTACAAGTCATTTCTTGCTCTAATTAATCACAGATTAGAGGTCCTTTCCAAGAGCAGAGGCTAGATCTACTTTGTCAGCCCAGGCAGATTTCTTATTGAGACAGGAGTAGATGGTGCTATCATCTGTGAAGATGCCAACTTGGGAACTGACTACATTAGAAAGTTCATTGATGAATATCAGGAAGAGCATAGGACCTAGGATAGAGACTTTGAGACACTTGCGTTCACGTGAGAGTTTGGAAGTATGCCCATTCAGAACAACCATTTTGTGATTTGACAGGAACCATTGGATTAAATTGAACAATCGCTCAGTTATACCATAGCCCTGTAGCTTGCACAGAAGGCCAGCATGCCAAATCCTATCAAACACTTTCAAGATACCCAGAGCAACAGCTCAGGCTTTGCCATTCTTATCAAGGGCCTGACACATGTACTCGGTGATGGTTGTTATCACATCAGTAGCAGACCTGGTGAATCGGAAGCCATACTGCTTGTCAGAAAATAATTTGTTGGATGTGAGATGCTGAATCGTTTCAGCATTGATAATAGCCTTAAACATTTTAACAGAGAGTTGTAACAGGCTAATAGATTGATAGTTAGAAGGGTCAGAGGGCACTTCAGATTTTTTAAAGACAAGGACTACAGAGAAGGACTTCTAACAAGTAGGGAAGCAAGAAACAGCAAGGCAATAATTATAGAGTTTGGAGAGGATAGGAGAGAGTGCAGAGGCACATGTTATTAAGGGCGATGACTGGAATACCATCACATCCACTTGTTTTATGGGAGTCAAACTTAAAAATAATCTTAGAGACTAGAGAGGGGGGTTATGTATATATCACTCAGCTAGGAGGAAAGTCAGGTGAGGGTACTCCAGAAGAGTCAAGTGTAAACCTGTAAGAGAATTTGCGAGCAAAGCACTCAGCCTTGTCCGCTGTGGATGTGAGAACCCCAAAGTTTGGTAATGGAAGCATCAAAGGTTTGCTGTTGCTTAGCACATTTAAATGGGCAAAAACACTTGGGACAATGAAAATTATGCAAAATTTGCTGTACTCCCTTACTCCTACAAAACAGAAAAATGTAAGGATACTGGAGAGAAAATAAAGTACCATGCATATGTAATATATAAATAATATAATATATATGACAAATTGCAAATATATTGATATTTATAATTATATACATACACTTTTCACGCGCACACACACGCACACACATATTGATATTTATAATTATATACATACACTTTTCATACACACATATATATATATTTTTTAAAGTATGCTATATTTATGGATAATAGTGCTCAATATCAGAGATAGAGCATATCCAAATTTAAAAGTGGACACTGAGATCAACATCAACCAGTGACCGTCGGTTTTGTGCTTAAATCCATTCTTCGTGGCCTGAATTTTGCTTTGAAGCATGACACTGCTGACACTTGGTGTTAACTTCACTTATATATATTATTGAAAGAGTTAATGCTAGTGTATTTGACATGAAAATTGTTGTTACTGTCTTTTATTCTGTTTCTACTTTTTGTCTATAGGTAAAGATAACCAATTTAGTACAAGCCAAACAGCTGCTGTACTGCAATTAAATCTCAATCAGCCATCACACAGTAGTGATTCCCATCTGCCATCAGGACTTGTTTCATCTTCAGTTGTACCAGCTTTAAACAACATGACCTCTAGTAAAGTGATCACATCATCAAAATCTGCTTTACCTGTTCTCAAGCTTTCAGCTACCAACAACACCACTACCACCACCACCACTCTGGAATCTTTCAAAAAGTAAGACAGTATCTAACACCTTTTATTTTACTTCCTTTGACTATTAAACACAATTTCACAAATGATATGGAATCAGCAACAGAGCCTCTTATAGATAACAATGGCAGTATTCGAGACCCTCTTGTCTAAGCACATGGTGATTTTCAAGCCTGAAAAACCTGACTATTCCAACACTGAAATTCTCATTAAAAAAATAATTTATTTGTACCTTTTTTTTTTTTTTCTTCAGGTGTAATTACCTAGATTTAAATTATTTTAATTGAATTTTATTCTGATTTCAATTCTGTTGATTGCTTGCTAATTGAGTCTCTGTTTGTTCTATTTCATCACAAGAAAATATACGACTTTTGAATTTAGACCATAAGTCAATATCTAATCAGATGTTGTAATGGTACTTTAAAAAAATGGTACTTTAGCTCTTTGGAGAAGGACCCTCATTTGGATGTTCAGTGTCAACAAGACGGAGCCCTTTTCACAAGCCCTCATTTGGAACACAAAAAATCAGTGTAAACTCACAGAACACAGCAAACTATCACAGAAGTCACCATTGAAAGGCCCAGATGTGCAAGAAATGTAAGAATCAATTTGATTGGCTGGTATGAAGACCAGCCAGCTAATCTCAAGTCTTATATTATCAGGCCAATGGGTTGGCCCAGTCATCTTCATGATTTGATTTTTCAGCTGATAGATCAACTCTGTTGTCTCTTAAGGGTTTAAAAAAAAACAACAAAAAAAAAAACAAATAAATATTATACTGCATGTAGTAATGTGATGCCTGTGTCTTGTAAAAAATGTGTTAATCTTTCTTTTTACTGATAGCTCCTGAGTTATTGCTATAGAACTTTATATAGATTTGGAATGTCAATATGTAGATTTAGTTGTATATGTGTGTGTGTGTGTGTGTGTGTGAGCTTTTACCATCAATATTTATCTCATTTTGTGTGTTGTTTTCTGAAGTCTACTTCATTGGAAATAACTTTCTTTTTTTCTTCTCTTCCAGACAGACTTATGAAGATGGAAGTCTTCTAAGTAACTACAGTAAAGACAGAATTGTACCAATGGATGTAACCTGATTCTTTATTGGAGTTTTACCTGATGGACTATTTGAAAGCCCTAAGAGACTTTTGTACTCCTCCTCTTGTACCCCTAGAATGCTCCATCTTCCTGCCAGTGATGAACCACAAGCTGTAGCTGCTCTTGCCTGGTCTGCCTGTCTCTCTGTGTACAGTGCATTGTTTTGTGTAGGTTATCTAGCTGCTACTACTACTATTATTACTACTACTACTACTACTACTCTTGTCTGCACCTCTTTACTGTCAACATGGTGGTATCACCTGTGCCACCATGTACAGTACTACTACTACTACTATTACTACTCACTGACACACCAGACAGACATTAAACTGGGGGTGGGTCAGCTGGCAGTAGGCTGGGTGACAGCAGTTAGGGTCTGTGGCTGGTGTTTGACTACAGTAAGATTTTACCAGGGAGTACGAAGAGCTGGATAGACAGATATCTATCTGTAGCGGATGGAACATTTGAAATTTTACCCTCTGTCAGCAGGAAGCAACGACCATAATGTGATGCTATGTTTTCTCCCATGGAGAAGGATTATGACAATGGAAATAACAACACAAAACAAAACGAAAAAATTGGCAGAAAATGGAAAGAAACAAGAGAAAAATGCTTGTGTGTCGATTTACCTGCACTGATGTCAAGTGTATGTCAACGGAGTCTCCTATCTACCCCCCTCCCCCACAAGAAAAAAAGAAAAAAGCTTTCTTTTGGCAGCAAGATACAGGACAGTTGTTGTTGTTGTTGATGTTGTTGATTTGCTGCATGTCAAAAAGGAAAACAAGTACAAAGAAATTATGAAAGCTAACACTTAGCCACCACTTGCATCTATAAAAGAAAAAAGAAAAACACATTTATTCACCACTTGCATCTTTAAAAAATTTTTTAAAAATCTTTTAAATTCCACACTTAGTCACCACTGCATTTTGTTCAGTTACAGGCAGTGATGTTTTAGAGGTTTTGCTTCTAAAGTTTGCTGTTTTAACTGACCCATGAAAGACACAAAAATGTTTGCAAAAGCTAAAATCATCCCAAATTGAAAGGAAATGTGTGTGTATGTGTGCGCATATGTGAATGTCTTCAAATTGTGGTCAACTGGTTCATTTCTCAAATGCCCTTGTTCTAAATGGTTACTTAGCTGTAGTCACCTACTTGCATATCAAAAATTGTCATAGATACTGTACAATGTTTCGTGTGAATGAGACCCAGTCCTTCCCACTTCCAACCAACTCCTGAACTTCCTTCCAACCCTCTCCAACACCTTTTACTTTTTTTCCAGTTTATTTTGACTTCACACTCTCTCCAGACATTTTCCACCCCCTCCTCTTTTTGGCTCTACACAAAGTTTTATTGAATGTGAATTAGAATCTGAGTAAATTTTACTAAATAGCAATCTGAATTTTTTTTTCCTTTAACAAAATTTAATCCCTCTTGGCTCACTTGACATTTTCTCTTAAAGCTTTTGTTTTTGTTGAAATTGGCAAAATCCTTGCCCACTGGTGACATAGTCTTTCTGGATTTGCTTAGTTCTTATGTATTTACATATATCCATGTTTATTTTCCAAAGATTATGTTCTCATTACAGAAGCTAATATGTCACAACTATTACTTTTTCCATAAATTTTACATTTTCTATCCAATGCATGCATAACTTCTCTGTATTTTCATGTAGTTTTTTTCTAATGTTTTATTCTTAGGGTTGGTTGGCCCATTGCTAAGTTGGGTTGGGATAAATGTGAGAAAAATAAGATTTCAGCACATTTTTTTCCTGCTGATGGAAATAAATTTTTTAAAAAAATGTTAAAAAATATTTTAAAAAATAAATAAAAAAAAGTAAAACATGCAAATTTTCCCCATAAAGATGGCTTGTTTGGTATCACCAAAGTGAACCACAAGTTGTCATACAAAAAATTTTGTCGTGTTAAGACAAATTATGCAACTGTTTTAATATTATTTTTTTTAAATGTTAGATAAATTTTGTCATGTAAAACAAATTTTATTTCTATGGGAAAGTGTTCCGTCCCAAAACTAATGAAATTATTATTATTATTATTATTATTCTTATTATATTTTTTGTGCCTGTTTTTCACTTTTTTTTTTATCTAATGTCATCTTTTCTTTTTCATCTTTTTCTTGAGGTTTTCTTTTTAAATAACTGTCAAAAATCATAATAGCTTAGATTCCCCTTTAATTTAGTTCAGTTTTGTTTGTTAGCATTTATCGATGCTTTGTTTCTCTTAACAGATATAATAGCATAATCATATTTAGCTTTTTGGCTATGAGACCTTGAGAAACTCTTTCAAACCTATATTTGATATTGTCACTGCATTAATGTACTTGTAAAATCCAGTTTCCTCAAGGCACAAATCTGTGTTAACATTTTTAAAGGATTTTGTTAGTCGGATTTCTTTTAAATGAGCAGAACGATTTCTCTTTTGAAATAATCTGTAATTTTTTAACCCCACCTCCTCAAGAATAGCATCATGCCATTGAAGACGAGAAACTAAACTTGTCAGTGTACCAATTGTTGGACTGAAAGAATCAATTCAATCCACTGATTTTCTTTCTTGTATTTTTTCCTCAGATAAGTAAATATTAAAACATTAATGAAAATAGAAATACCAGATTCACAAATAATAACCTTATGGATGACTTTAATTAACATAGAAAAAAGCTACAGATTAAAGTTTTACTGTATTTGTATTATTTCTAAAATAATGCAATCATTATTATTTGATCAGTATTAAGATTAACATTTTTGCTTTGCTTATTCTTGGTTTTTTACTAATTTTGGTATAAACTGTTTTTTCTAGTAATGCAAATATAGAATTATTTGGTGGATAAAACTTGCTTTTCCAAAATAGAAAAAAAAATGGTTTATAATAAAACTTCTCCAAATATAAATTGGTCAAATGACTTCTGTTAGAAAAGGCTTAATTGTTAAAATCATTGGTCTAGAGACCAACAAGTCTAAGCTTCTCAATCTTGTTGGAGATTGAATGACGTCCTTTACACCATGAATCGGCATTGTTGCATTAAATTTAGATTTAAGGCATTGAAAAGTAAACTTTTCTATTTAGACTTTTCTGTGTTCATACTTTTATGTAAACTGATCTTTTGTTTTTCTAGAATTGAATGTTTCATAAAAAAAAAGGCAACTTATCTCAATCTCTCATCATATAATTTAATCTTTTAATTTAAAGTAAATGTTTAATTTTAAAGTATATAACTATATTTCAAATACCTAATTTCCAATAATTGTTATCCCCCCACCCTCTAAGTATCTCTTCTATTGACAGATCATTATTTATGAAAAATAAACTTTCCTTTACCTCATTACTAAGGGAATATATTTTTTACCTTTTTAATTTCATTTAAGCATTAATATATATGCCCCCCCCCTCCCATATACGCACACTTTTTTTCTTTTTCTTTTTTGCCTTAACAGAAATGTTAACTTTTACACACATATCTTTTCATTTACTTCTTCCCATACCACTTGTCTAGTTGTTAGATTGCTTTGGACCAATTTTTTTTACAAAATCCTATCACATTGGCATTCCAGTTTACCACAATTTGAATTCAAATTTCTTTCTTCCTCTCTCTCTCTCTCCTTAATACACAAAAACAATTCTTGCTCCTTGATATGTGGTAATTTGTCATGCTTGAAATTTGTTGGGAGTGAAGTTTGTCACATCAAAAATAGACAAATAAACAAGAACAAAAATGTTTTTAAAAAAAAATGACTTAAAAAAAAAAAAGATACAAGTTTGTCCTGCCTCCATAATTTAATTTAATCTATTCAAATGGTTCCACTAGAGCTTGTTGAAAAAATGTCTTTTTTTTTTTAATCATTATTTCCTTCTCCACCTCCTCTTATATTTCTGTTAAGTGGCTCCTTTCCCCTCTCCTTTCAAATGTTTCATTCTATGCAGAGTGTGTGATAGATTGGGATTTTCAAAGAAGCAAACCTTGTACAGAATATAAACTCTGGTTCTTTTGTAACCACTTTGATTACTATTACTCCTTTCATAATAATCTCATCTACCTACCAGTTGTTGCTGCTGCTGCTGCTGCTTGCTTGGTCTCCATTAATAATCATTGTTAGTAACAACACAAAAGTCAAGTGCATGTCATTTTTTTCTTTCTTTCCTCTCTCTCTCTCTCTCTCTCTAATCAAATTTACTAGTTTTTAATGTGTGTACATGTGATTTTAATTTTCTATTTTTTTTTTTTTTTTTTGAATGACAGCCAGCTAAGACTGTGTGAATGTCTCTCATCTCACCCTTCAAAATGGCACAACAATATCAGGCAGCAGCCATTGTAGTCACCATGTGTGTGCGTGTCTCTCATCCCCCTGTCAGCACAGGTCATACATACATCTTCACAGCTAACAACAAGAATGGTGATGCTAAACGTAAATACGGGTAGACTGAATTTGTTCAACAACTTTCAAGACTTTCCTTAGACCTAGTGTATATGATTGTCATATTTCAATGAATTATAAAAAGGAATAATGAGAGTAATATTGGTAATAATAATAATAATGGGACATTTTGTTACCCATACCCACCCCAGCCTTTAAAATCAAGCTGGAGACAGATTCTATTCTGTCCTATACCAGGTTATTATTGTTTTTATATATATATATATATATATATATATATATATATATATATTAAAATCTCATTCCTTTTGTAGGTTTTGTAAATAATAGATGAAAAGCCAAGTAAACAAATTATGCAATTATTCCACTTTGTTTTGATAAGCATAATGGATCAGCATGAATAACAATTTCTTAATGATTGAGTGTGTTGCGACATCTAAGAATAAGAGATTGCAGTGTTATACAAATAACAATTTTGGTACATCTGTCTCTATTTATTTCTTTGTAAATTTTTGGCAGGAATATTAGACATAATTGAGATTCCTGCTTGTAACATGATAAATTAGCTCCATTTGTTTTATCCCCACTCTCCCGTCTCATGGGAAAAAAAAAAAACCTTGCTTGTAGTATGCTTGAAAAGGGAGATAAATAATGGAAGGTGAACGCATATGGTAATTGTAATTTACTTTCTGTTTACTCACTGTCTACATTTAACTGAACAACTGATTGCCAGCCATTGACGTTTTATTAAGATTCATCAGTCATTTTTAAATTTCTCCAAACTGGTAACAATTACAGACTCATGGTCAGAAGATAGCAAATTGTTTCTTTATCAGAAGCAAATCTTAAAAAAAAAACAAATGTTGTTAAACTCTTTGAGTTCAATTATTACTGTTATGTATTTGACCAGAAATTTCTTTGTTTCTAGATTAGATACTTGATTGGCGTGCACTTCAATACTAGGAAAGAGTCAAGAGAATCTGTTTTCTTGATAAACCTTTTATGTTAGTAGTTTCTATGGTTGATATCAAAATAGGCCATTTGTCTTGTGTGTTATATTTGTGTTTCTAAAGATTTAAAAAAAATTCAAATAATTTGTTTTTTTTTTAATGTGTTCATGGCTGGTGGATAGAAAGACATGTTTGAAATCCTCAAGTTACAATCGCTATATTTCTGGACTTTTAATCAGAAAACTTTCTCATTCTTCTTCAGTTGTCAAATCAGGAGATTTAACCTCTTTTTCTTATTTGAAAATTTCTTTCCTGAACTGCTTTACAAGTATTTATGCTCATTGGCTCCTAGAAATATTGGCTTGATCAAGTTATGCAACCATGAACTTGGCCAGTTTTTTTATGAGTAATGATAAAGAACAGGGACATGAATACTTGTTTTCAAGCAAGTAAACTCATCAGCATTTCCTGATGAGCTGTTCCTCATGCATTTAGTTTCTCTAATTGCATTTTATGATTGACATTTTTTAAATTCAATTTACTTATTAAAAGGCAGACTTTCTTCACTGTTTGTGAAATCTGCACTTTAGAAATTTGATCATTACACGAATCTATTCATACTAATGAATTCTTTGGTTGTTAGAATTTTTTTTTTTTAAGAAAATTTTATTTATTGATATATTGTTAATTTATTATTGATTTATTTTTAAATTTTATTGATGTTTCTCCAGATTTCTCAAGGTGTGGGTTGAGAATCTGGATGTAACCTGATAACTTAGTTTGACTTGTAGGAACATAATGTTAACAGTTAAATTTTGATTTGATTTTATATTTATCTTTCCAGCCAAAATCCATAATTTATCTCCCTGAAAAGAAAAATATTTGAGTGTGTGTGTATGTGTGTGTCTCTACTCTTTTCAGAAGGAAAACTCTTTAACAAGTGTTTCAATATTCTACCAGCTTTTTGTAATGACAATAAGAAAAACATTACAGAAAAAGTTATTCAGAATTCTGGAAGTTTCTTCAGATTAGTTAGCTCCTATTTCTATGGTTTTTCTTATAAACAATATTTTTTCTTAATGTTAAAACTAATGATGTGTAGGGGAGGGTAATCTTAAAATAAACTTTTTATCTTTAGATGATGCCTCATCTCAAACATAATTTATAACTGGCTTCACTTATTATACTTTGCTTTTTGTGTGTGAAATTTGCTGTTCAGGTTGTTTGCAATTTAAACTGATTTGGAGATATGAAAAGCCAAATTCCTTGTGCTGTCCACAGTCTCCTCAAATGCTTTGCCTTTCTCTTTATACACATCACCCCATCCCCTTTACCCACTTTTATTAGTTTTTGTAGTGTTTATTATCTACATGAGTAGGTTTGGCTCAAGTAGTAAAAGACAGAACTGAAGGTCAGCTGGTCTGTGGTTTCAGCCAATATACAATACTTTATAAAGGGTTTATCCAAAATTTTTTCTAGTTAAGGCAATGAAATGTGCCCCCTCTTTTAAGTAGTTAGTTTGTGATTCAGTTAATCTGTGGTTTAGTTATTTACAGCTGGGTAGAGACTTCAGAACAGGGACCCACTTTTTCCCCATCACTGCCTCACCCTACCTGCAGTTCTCAAAAAGCAATTCTTTTTATTATGTCACTTTTTTATAATGATTACATAAGGCTTCACAGGGAGGGAGTAGTAATTTTTTTTTTTTATTCACTCCCCTTTTAGTCTGAAAATTTTATCAAGAAATAAGGAGAATATTTTAATCTATTAAATTTTTTTCTTGATTCAAATAAAAAGGTGAGGGGTGGACACTTTTCTTGATGGTAGATATGTTTGATGTCTAGTTGATGTTTTATGCAAAAAAAAAAGGTAACTTTTGCACAAAAACAAAAAAATGCATAAAAGTAATTAAAAAAAATTTAAAAAATAAAAACCAGCACTTAAAAAAAATAAATAAATAAATAAAACGGCCAAAAAAATTATTAAAGAAAAAAATCTTTTAAAAAGTCCCAATTTGTATTTTCCAGCAGGATGAATCAAAAATGTTAGCATTAAATTGTTGATTACCTTTTCTGCCGTTGTAGCTTTAACATCTGGACTTCAGTGGTGATGACTAGGTTAATAAGAAAAGAAAGGCTTTGATCCTTCTATTTCTTAGGGGGCCATCAAGCATTGCATGGCTTTTGCTTTATATATCAACTTTGTCTTGGCCTCTCTCTTTAATGATGTACAAATGCTGATGAGTTTAGGAGCTGAAATATCTGAGCATCATTATTACTTTTGAATTTGTCGTCTTCATCTTGTTGCTCATTAACTACAACATTTAGTTTGGTGTACCATCCAGCTGTTAAAGTACTGGAACAAAATCAAAGGCAACCAGACGAAGAAAATGAGTCAAAAATAATGAAAAATTGTGCTTCTATGTTTGGATTTGATCTGTTTGCTTTTTTTTTTTTTTTCTGTTTCTCTCTCTCTCTCTCTCTCTCTCTCTCTCTGTTAAGTTGGTTGATGTATGTCAACTGGGTTAGTTGCCCTCCTCCCTCCTGAACTTTACTTAATTTGCCCAAACAAAACACTCACACACACATTCTTTTCTCTCTCTCTCCCTCTCTCTCTCACACTTGTAGATTTAGCTCAAGTGATAGAACAGTAGACTGTCAGTCGATCAGCCTGAAGTTCTATCTGAAGTACTATGTTAATTGGAGCTTGTTACCACTAACTCAGAAAACATTTTAAGATGTTTTTATTCTTTAGTGGTCAACTACATAAGAATTATTGTAGCATAATGGTATCTGCACACACAGACACGCACACACATTGCTTGTGTTTTTCATCTGTCATGATTTAAAATTTTTCAGTCTGTACTATCAAAGAAAAAAAAAACTAAAAAAAAAAAATTAAAAAAGAAAAGGAAGTTTGGAATTGTCAAACATTTCCTTCTTGAAGATCGATTAGATTGGTCACATGTCCATTCACTCATGTTACAAGTATTTCTTTTTTAACTGCTGGTTGTGGTTTCTCTTAAGAATGCTGATATTACTACTGCCTCCCCCTCCTCTTCCCCTCCTCTTCCCAGCGGGGGGGGGGGTGGACTGGGAGTAGTGGTGGGGGTGCAGCACCGCCATGTTGGTAGCAGTAAAGGTTCACTATGGTCGGTGGACAACTCCCTTCCTTCCTCCTGTGTGTGACCACTCTTTGTTGTTGGATTGGAGGGAGGGTCTGATCGCTGGTAACATGCGCAATGATAGACTGTCTATCTGTGATATTCTGGTGTGTCACACCAATTTCATATGAAAAATAAAATTTGTATAATGTTCTCATGTGGAAAAACTTGTGTTGTCTTCTTAATTGCATGATTTCATTCATAGGTATAAGGGGTTGCTGAAAAATTCCAACCTACACCCCAAAGTTTTACTTTTAATTCCCTTTCAGGCCCAAAACTTTTTAGCACCATTCCCTCACATCTGCTTGACTCTTTCACCTGAGTGGATATTTATTAAGCTTAACTAAATATGGTTTCAACATTCAATAGTAGTTTAATTTGTATCAGTTCTCTTGTAAGATTTCCTGGTTAACTATAAAAACTAATTTCAAAACAATCATTGGCTAAAAGACCCAATATTTACTAAAATCAATCTGGTATAATGTCACAAGTGTAGGGTACCCTGTAAAGATCAAACTCCTTACAGTTGTAAGGATCTTGCTTAACACATTTCTATAATGAAATATCCTAATGTTTACTCAGCTTAACTGAGATTAGGTGAAGATGAAAAGTAAAAAGATTAAGCCATTCTTCAAATAAGGAATGCTTGCCTATAAAATCTGCCATTAAAACTAGTTGAGCTTAAACACTGACCTTGCAGCAGTTGTGAAATCTGTAACTATGAGGGTTGTGTTACAAAATGAGGATGCTGAGCCAGGATGGCAAGCAATTAGCTAGAATATCTCAGCATGGAATGCTGAGTGATTGATTATCTATGTTTTGGATATAAGAGCAAAACAATTCAAAATCAACAGAGATGCAAGTATTTTGAAGAGTTGTCACATTTCTACACCCAGATTTATTATAGAGGTTAGCCTGCACACTGATATGCTAAGACGACAAGTATGTATGATTTCCTCTGAAGTCTTCTTTCAACTACCTCTTAGAATCACTGATACAATGTCTGTTTCTCTTGTATAATAATACTAATAAGAAGCCATCTTATTCCTAAGAAACACCATAAAGCAGCCCAAACATTGTAAACAATAAAGCAATAATGAGGAAGACAATAGTCTGTACAATGTAAATAATTTAAATACTACCTCATCTCAGAAGTATAGACAAACCATCTTTTGTTTTTACAATCTATGAAGTGGTGTTGGGGTCTGAAGGACTGAAGCCATTGGTGGCACGGTACACAACAGTTGGTCAAAAAAGGAAGGCCTTTTTAATTTCACCAGCTTTAATAGAAATACAGCAAAATGAACCTGGTCTCCTTAATCACAGTATTCAATCTTTGAATGAGAAAATGTATACTTTGACCTGTAGAGGGATGGTATCTGCCAGGTCTACTTTGCTCGAAATACTCTACACGTGACAAAATGCCAACTTAGACATGTAGAGGAAACTGATTGGATTGCCTCTCCAAGATGATAACATTGATCCTGAAAAATCAACCTTAGTGAGATTTGAACCCAGGTGTGAAGGTCAAAAAAATATTTTAAATCACCATATATATATATATATATATATATATATATATATATGTGTGTGTGTGTGTGTGTATTAAAGCAAGAATTCATTCAAACAAGTTCAACTGACAAGGTCTGTCAATTTTTTTTATATTTTTCCAGTTTATGAATGAGATGTATATTGGAATTCAAATTATGAATAAACTGTCCAGATTTCCTGTTTTTTTTTTTTTTTTTTTTTTTTTTTTTTTTTTTTGTTCAAGTACTTTCAATTTTCTCATTTATTATCAAGAACTGAGTGTTAGTATAGCAAACAAAATTGGTTGGAATTAGAAAATATAAAAACAACCCACATTAAATGAAATTTCTTTCACTACAGAAAATCAGATGTCGATGTGTGTATAAAATATTTAATACATGTATGATATATTTAATATGCATTAAAAAAATAACACCTATAAATCTTTGATACATACTTTTTAAGTGTTGCATTTGATGTCACTTTGAACTGATTGCAATGTCAGGATATCAACAGAAAATGTTTACCATATTGTCAACCCTCAGTTTTTGATAATGATTGAGAAAGTTAAAAGTACTTAAACAAAACAAGAAAAAAATGTGAAATTTGGAAAGTTTATTTATAATTTTATTCATCAATGAATGGTCAGTGAGTTAAGTGCCATACGTGATACACGCTTGGGCGATCATGTCTCGAAAGATACATGACTGACTGAGCAGAAGATTATCCCGCAGTAGGTTGCCATTGCTTTCTGCGGTAGACTGGTTGCCGACCAAGGCTATAGAACCCAATCTGTCCTGCTATTTAACCCATAACTGGAAGGAAGAGACAGATTAATACCTTTCCCAAGTGTATTTGTGCATAAGTGAATACAATGGATTCAGCTGGAATTCGAACTCAGCTCGCCGATATCCACTGTACCACAACGCACATCATCTCTAATTTTTATGATGGAAATTTGACATCTGAGTAAAAAATAAAAACGTATAAAAGTTAATTTTATGGTAATTTTTTTTTTCTTCTTGTAGTCAAAAGCATAGAGGGGAAAAACAATTCTGATTTTTTTTTTTTTTTTTTTTTACCACAAGCAAGGCAATAAAGCCACTGATATATTTTATTTTATTTTATTTTATTTTTTTAATCATTTCACCCCCAACAAGCTGGGAATGCCACTAGTGAACAGAAGGTTACAGTGAGAGAAAAGACTGGGTACAGTGGGTGTTGAGGAAAGAATAAAAGATGAATGGGATTCAAGAAGATAGAAGATGGCAGTTGACGTTGCATTTAAATTTTTGGAGATTGTAGCTATAAGAGAAGCAAGAAAAGAAACTGTTCAAGTAGAATTATTTCAATGGTAAAACACTGGGACCTAGATGCCAATCTAGTAGCACACGTGGATAGCACCGGGGTGGTGGGAGGAGCTCATCAGAGCTGTTGCCATGAAACCAATTCCATTGCAGATCCTTTCTAGCAGTAGATACAGCTATAGATCTGATATATTCATTTCATTTCAGGTTGGTTGAAAAAGTGAGGCCAAGGAGGTGCAGTATGTTGCTCTCAAGAAGACTTGTGTCAGCCATGCTGATGGTTAGCAGGAAAGTTTCTATGGTACTTAAAGGTTTTGTTTTGGAGGCATTAAAATTTACAAGCCATTTCCTGCCCCACTTAATGACTGATGGAAGTTAGTTTCAAGAACAGCAGCCAGGTTTACTTTGTCATCCTTACACAAGGAGTTACTGAGTGTCAGAGAATATGAGGAAAAAAAAATAGGAAGACAAGAGAACAATAAAAACAGGAATTAAGAAGACAAGATAATGATTAACGTTTGTTTTACATTTCTGAAGATCAAAGTTAACTGGAAAGTAAGAAGCTGGAAGAGAGTTCCATAGACAAGAAATGTTAAAAAACAAAAACTGCTAGCATAGAATTTACATCTTATCATTTTTAACTATAAAATGGAGACCATGAAAATATTTAACATGATATGAATATTTAAATACTAGCAGTATAGCCCGGCGTTGCTTGGGTGTAATGAAAGCTTTAAAACTAATCCATGGTCCTGGAGCTCAGACTCTTTGGACGTTGGCATGAAAGACTAAAAAGCAATTGTTGTTTCCAGTTAAAGCAAAAGCGTAGACTGAAAGAAAAATGAATGGATGTAAGTCAAATTTTGATTTCCTGGTATCGATATCAAATAAGTTTTTTTTTTTTTTCGTCGTAAACTGAATTTTTTAAGGCTAATTAAGTCTTCTGAGTAAATGATATCATGGCTGAGACTAAGAACTACAATTATACCTACTTAGAGCCAAACCCGAAGCGAAAACTAAAATAAAAGGGCTGAAAAAAATACAGATATACAGGTAGATAAAGACACACACACAAAGATCTTGCCTTTTATATATATTATCGATTTTCTGCACTATTGTAAGAACTGAACTAGAAACTTCTGAATATCGTTTCTTATGTTTTTGTCTATAAGTGTATCAAATTTGATTAAAATCGAACCACTCCTTCTGTAACCCGATTTTTTCGATTTTCGATATTTATTGGGGGTACTTCGACACAAAAGCTAGCTAAGAACAATCGCAGACGCTCAGATAAACAGACACACACACAAACATCTTGCCTTTTATATATATATAATTATCAATTTTCTGCACTATTGTAAGAACTGCAACCTTGAAACTTCTGAATATCGTTTCTTATGCCTTTGTCTATGAGTGTATCAAATTTGATTAAAATTGAACCACTCCTTCTATAACCCGATTTTTTTCGATTATCGATTTTTGATATTTATCGGGGTTACCTCGACACAAAACCTAGCTAAGAACACTCATAGACGCTTATAGTACAACTGTGTAAATTTTCAAGAAAATCGATTCAGCCGTAACGGACACACACACAAAGTTCCATTTATAAATAAGTTTAGATGATATGAATATTTATATATAAATATATTTAATACAATATTGAAAATAGTATATTTTAAGCAAAATCAGAGAAAATTGTGTTTAACTTTGTCACCATAAATTCTGGCTTAATTTTTGAGATGAGTTTTCATTATTTACATACAGACTTCTTCATCCTTATTGTTAATAACCATGACATTGAGTTAGAGCTAGATATGAAGAAATCAGAATTTTCAAAACATCACAAATTAAATTCCTAGTCTCAGAAGAAAAAAAAAAAAATGAATCTATCATTTTAGGCTTACGTATTTTATATGTATGTTGTGGTTAATAGATATCAGCTCAGAATGAATAATTGGAGAGCCGAATTCGAATTCCAGTCAAATTCATTTCATGCACTTACGTATAAACACCCTTGGAAAAGATATTAATCCATCTCTTCTCCTTTCAGCTATGGGTTGAATAGCAGGATAAATTGAGTTCTATATCTTTGGTTGGCAACCAGTCTACTGTAAAAAATGGCAACCTACTGTGGGAAAATTTTCTACTTAGTTATGGGTCAAAAGATTGCCCAAGCCTGTATCACATATGGCAATTAACTAACTGATTTTATATTTAGATAAACTAACCATTTTTCAGAAAAACATAAATCCAGTTTAACATTTTTATTTACATTCTGAATCTACTCCACCAAAGAGAAATCAGGGTCATATTTTAGAAAATGTCTAGAATTGGGGTTATAATTTGCATGCTCAAAAATTTAAGTAAAAAATTTGTTAGAACTTAACTTTTTGAAAGAAAATAAATTTATTGTAGAACAAAGAACTTGTAAAGATTGTTGCTGCAATCTGACCTTGGCATCCAAAAGTTGTTCTGATAGATTTATTTGAAGATGTCCTAAAAATATCTTCAGGACAATAGAGAATAGGTGTAATAAAGTGTTTTCCCAATGAAAAAGAAATCAACGAGCATGGTAATACAAATCTGAATATTTTATTTTACGAAATTGATTAACTCCAACATGTTTTAATTTATTTGTTTAAATATTATTTTTAATGGATACTTGTATTTGCATAGATACTCTGTATTTTATAATTAAATAGTATATATATATATATATATATATATATATATATATATATATTTACCAGCTAGAATAATTGAGAAATCTTGTTAAGAAAATATGTGTTCTCTGGCATATTTTTCTCAATTATTCAGACCAGGAGATATAAATAAATATACTATTTAATTATAAAAAACGGAGTATCTTACTCAAATACAAGTATCCATTAAAAATAATGTTTAAACAAATAAATTAAAATATATCCCAGGGGTAGAGTCGCCGACTGACGTCATTTCGGTCGGGTTTCAATCCCGGGTAAAAAACCAATCGAAGTCTAACCGTACTGATGAGCTGTGATACGGCGAAACAGATCTGTCTGCGGATGACAATATTTACGCTCTCACACCCTGATTGAGCACTCTGGAAAAATAGTAGATTTTGATAAACAGTAGCTACACTGGCATGTACGCATCGCTCATTCAGTGAAATGAATTAGAGCGCTCTAGCTATTGGGCGCGTATAATGATATGCGCTAAAATGTCTACCTACTTCCACCGAATGCCCATAGCCCAGGGTAGAGTCGCCGACTGACGCCATTTCGGTCGGGTTTCAATCCTGGGTAAAAAAGCAATCGGAGTCTAACAGTACTGATGAGCTGTGATACGACGAAACAGATCTGTCTGCTGATGACAAATATATATAAAAAAGTCATCCGCAGGCAGATCTGTATCACTGCTCATCAGTACGGTTAGACATCCGATTGCTTTTAACCCAGGATCGAAACCCGACCGAAATGGCGTCAGTCGGCGATTCTACCTCTGAGCTATGGGCGCTCGGTAGAAGGAGGCAGACTTTTTAGCATGTATTATACACGCCCAATAGCTGAGAGCGTTCTAATTCAATGCTGAATGAGCGATGCGTACATGCCAGAGTAGCTACTGTTTATCAAAATCTACTATTAAGAGTGCTTAATATATATAGGTTTTGAGAAAAATCAAAAAATGTATTTGAAAATATATTTAAATAATACATATAAATTTTAACTAGCATTTTGCGCGTGGGAATTATGGCCCCAAACCTAGAATTTTTTTTAAAACACATAAAAATACATAATAATATTTTTTTTTCTGATAAAAATATACACTTTCATTTAGCCGAATCTTTACAAATCATCCCCTAAAATAGAAGAAACTGAACGTGATGCAGAAACTCACAAGCAAAAAGTGTATTTGCCAGAAATAATTGTATCAATTCGTGTAGTTCGTTCTTATTGCTTCTTGCAAGAAAAAGTGTTTTACTCGGTTTGAGAAGTCGGGGAGCCGCGTTCGAATTCCAGCCGAATTCATTGCATTCACTTACGCGCAAATACCCTTGGGAAAGGTATTAATCCGTCTATCCTTCCAGTTATGGGTTAAACAGGACAGATTGGGTTCTATAGCCTTGATCGGCAACCAGTCTACCGCAGAAAGCAATGGCAACCTACTGATAATCTTCTGCCCAGTCAGTCATGTCTCTTTCGAGACATGATCGCCCAAGCGTGTATCACGTATGGCACTTAACTGACTGACATCTTCTGTATGCATTAATAAGAGTAAGACTTGGATTTTGCCCATTCGACCATTTCTGAATTGAACAAGGGAGAGAACTTTTTAAGAAAGTTTGCTTACTACATAACGAGCTGAAAAACTATTTTGCCGGAGATTGTGCCATTTTTCAATATTAGTTACTGTCAGCTGTATTTATACGAAATTTCCCTTGGAAATGAATAATATTGTTTTTTTAAGTAAATAAAAATATTGATAGTGTGTAAAGAGAAGAATAAATATTTGATTGAAACTGTGATGTTTTTTTGTTAATGTTATTTGAAAATATCCTGCCTAAAACACTGATTTGAGATTAATATCAATCATTTTTAATAGCTGATCCAGATATTTTTAATATTAAACATCCGAATTCCAAATAATAAAAAATGAGCAAAATATGGATATGCCTGTTTAAAAACAGATGAACATGAATTCAAAAAAGTTTTTATTTGAGTGGGTAGATGGTGCACAGAAAAATAGCTGTAGTTTAGAAAAAACTTTAAATATTTAGTTCACAGCAAAAAAAAAAAAAAAAAAAAAAAAAGATATCATTATTAAACAGTTTTTATCATGAACATTGTAGTGTAATAGATATCAGCTTGGAATGAGAAATTGGAGAGCCAGGTTCAAAATCCAGTCATTCGAATTTATTTCAGTCACTTATGCACAAATACTCTAGGGAAAAGTATTAATTCGTCTCTTGTCCTTTCAGCTATCGGTTGAATAGCAGAACAGATTAGGTTCTATAGCTTTGGTTGGCAACCAGTCTACTGCAGAAAGTAATGGCAACCTACTGCAGGAAAATCTTCTGCCAAGTCAGTCATATCCTGAAAGAGACATGACCACCGAATTGTCTATCATGTATGGTAAGTAACTGACTGATCATGAGGAAAAAATTCACTGACCATCTTTGTTATTGTAGCTGATTCAGTTGAAGTTACTGACATGTTTCTTTCAGCATACACTGTGGAGAATTTTGCATCTCATCTTTGAAAGTAAAAATTTGTTGGCTTTTATGAGAATGTTTTCCCTAGAGTAGGCTCAAGAAAAATAGTGTTTTAATTTCCTCCAATTGGTCAAATAATTAACATGGTGATATTCATTTCTAACCAATAGACTCTTCGATTTAAACAGTGTGTGATGTATTCTGGAATCTTTTTGGCATGTTTGTAAATTTGTCTGTTATTGGTTAGAAAATAAAATTTGGGTGTGTTTTAATATATGTATACGGTTTTGTAATTGTGTTGGAAAAAGGGTTCATTTCCTATGTTTTCTGAGTGACCTCAGCATTATTTTTATCATTATTTGTTGTTTGTCATATTGACTGTGCTTATCAACTTTTCCAAGTCATGAAAGAACTAAATTAAAATCCTTAAGCAAACCTCATCCACTTGTGGACAGATAGAGTTCACAAAAGAAAATACGTTTTGGCTAATTTTGTTTTTACAGCTAAGTGTGTTTTTTTTTTTTTTTTTTATCATAACACCCCAAGCAAGGCATTTCACTGCCACCATAGCGCAGGGGGTTACATAGAGCGATTGGGTATAGGACATACCAGAAGGAGGGTGATAGACGAGGAAGGAGGTACATAGGAAGAGTGTTTGAGAGAATTGGTGCGAGTTAGTGTGTTAGGTGTCTATTGACCTTACATTTAAACTCCTGGAGGTTGTAGCCGTCGGGGGAGCAAGCATGCGGAAGGGAATTCCACAGGCGGAAAGTGCGAGAAAAGAAGCTGTTGGAGTAGAAATTGCAGTTACATTTCATCGGTTTCACTGTAAAAGGGTGGGACCTAGTTGCTAATCTAGTATCTCGTGCAAATTCACACCTAGGGGGCACCAGTGACTTAAGTTCATCAGAGCAGAAGCCATGAAAGTACTTATAGAAGAGGCACAGGGAAGCCACATCACACTGGTGAGAGAGTGACTGCAGGCGGTCAGCCAAGTCGGTATCAATCACATAACAGATTCTCCGCTGTATTTTGTCAAGAACCCTGAGGAGAATAGCAGGGACACCCAACCAGATGTGGCAGCAGTACCCAATACACGGGAAGATGGCAGATTTATATATGTGCAGGATAGATTCAGACGGAAAGAACTTCCGGGCCCTGCACAGAGAGCCAACTTTCATAGCAGTGGATTTAGCAATGGATTCGACATAGTCATTCCACTTGAGGTCCGCTGAGAGTGTGAGACCAAGCAGGCGTAGTGTTTTACTCTCTGGGAGGCAAGCCTGTTCCATGCTAATGGGAGGGAGGTGCGGTTGTCTATGGTGGTTAATTGATAACAGCTTCGTTTTGGGTTTTGAAATTTGTAGTAATATAGCT